>CAWUFW010016626.1:0-300365 GCA_963921515.1 Calotriton arnoldi | reverse complement strand
GGCAATGATACCATGTAGTAACTGCTGGCATACTGTCCATAGCCATCGTTGCACTGCCTGTGTACATCATGTGCCCCTGTGATTGAGACATGTATATCCAACTGTGTAATGCACGGATATGTTGCATGTGTAGTAATGGCATTCTCACTTTGTTATGAGGGGAAAAGGAGGAGTAGGCACCTAGGCAAGGTGCATTAAACACATAACAGACACATCAACACCAGATAATCATAGAAGTTGCAACATGTGTTGAACACTGGACACACCAATATTCTTTAAATATCTTTTATTATTGTTTTTTTTAATTTTTTTACTTAAATTTGATGATATAAATATCTACTTATTTTTACATGAAAAATGTTTTCATTGCAATTATAAACACAATTTAAAAACACATTGTTTAGTGTACATACAAACAGAACTGATAATTACATCCACATATCTTGGTTATCTTTTTTCTACCTTTTATTTACATTAGCAGAGAACAGAATTATCGTATGGTGAAATCCTGTAAACAAAAACTTAAACCCTACTAGAATCTGAACTGTGAAAGCAATTGAGTTCTTAAATTCTGCAATAAATTATACATGCAATATACTCAATACACATCCATCCTTATGATGGCATGAGGAGACTGGCGGTTTAAGATCTAACAACTACGCGCGTTTCGGCTTAGGCCTTCGTCAGGACTCCGTCACAGGTTCTTGAAAGGAGAAATAGACAACAATATAATATGATGTTAATGTGTCTGTTTGATAATATTTATTAAAACTAGTTCTGCTTTGAACTAAAGATTAGTTACTCATGAGAGGCTATATCTAGTTGACACAGTAACATTAAAAAATGAAATGGTATACAACAACCAAAGGTGATGGCCAAAAGAATGATGGCCGAAGAATAGTGACCTAGTACCCAAGTGTATTTTGTGTGCTCAGTTTTATTTATAATTGCGTGCACCTAAAAACGTGAGACAGTGACAGTGTGAGATATTCAAATGTCATAATCCAAGTACCTTCACCCGACCTTTAAGTATATCATGCTTAAAAAATATAGTCCTATAATGGATATACCTTTGGTTCAGGCACAATAGGGATGTGTCCTGCATCCCAATATTTTTTGGGTTATCTGCGGCAGCTCTTTTGTTTATGCTGTTTGAGGAATAAAACATTATTATTTTCTAGCCAGTAAGTAATGGATATTTTTATCTGGCATATTTCTTATTAATCTATAAATTAATATAAATCCTTATTTATGATTCTCATTATCATTAATGGAGTTGTGAATCTTTCCTATGGAACTTATAAGGCTAATCCTCCTGCAACCTTGCTGGGGGTCGCGTAACTATGAAGGACTGGATCAACAGAATAAGTGCAATTGTATTATCTGAATAAAATATATCTAACTTCCACTTAATCTCTTATTCATTTATTATATTATATATCCAACGATTCTACAATGTATTAACCTTGCTGCTTTAATTAATATCTGGGCATGTTCATGGAACGTACCTGTTCAGGGAATGATCTTTTCCTTTTCTTACTTTATAATTGGACTGAACTCGGTCCGAATGAATAGAACAAGGCTATTATTAGTATTCTAAAAGGTAAAAAGAATACAAAGGAAGTTGTAAAGGAGAGTCAGGTGAATGAAAAGCTATAAAAATCACCTGAATTTGGATGTGGATAATAGTAATCGTGAAAGATGCAAAATACTGACCCTTTATTTTTTCAGTTGTGGGTTCTGAGATATCTGTTTTAATCGGCACACATCATACCCACATTACTAGAGCCAGAAATCTTCTAGTTCTATGACTATGAACCAAAAAGAAAAGATGGAAATTACTATGTTTTAATATCACACATGTCTGGCAATTAAAACTTTTTTATATCTTTTTTCAAAAAGGAAGAAGTTATTTTTCCTCCTCTAGTTGGTTACATGTCTATCTTAAAGGCATGATAAATATGATTACTTTACTGCACGCTTTGATCATTTTAACGCTAATCTTGGAGAAACCACATGCTGGAACCCAACACATCTAACACTGCGTTACGCGGCACCAACAGGGAGCCCTTCCCGGTATCCCTAAACTCTTTTTTCTAAAGTAACGCTTACCTGCCATATGTTCAAGGTTTAGACGCCTTCGGTTGGAACGCTGATGGAACTGAATGCCCACCACGCTGGCTTAAGTACGTCTAATGACCCAATACGTCATTGCGTACAACTACTTCCGGGGTAAGCCGCATCTCCCTCAAAAAGTTCCCAACATGGGCGCCATCTTAACTGTACCCTGGCTCGTGTTTAATTTACATATGAACAGGCAGTAAAAAGTGGAGGGTTAACACAAGTCCATGTAATGCAAAACGGGTGTAAGTGGAATATCTACTCTCTAAGCGTCTTCCTGGGTTGTAATAGTTAAGATCTAAATTGAGATCTAAATTATTATATGCATTCGCTATATCAGCATGCTAGAATTAAATTATTATCTACAATCACTATATCAATTAACATGAAGCCTGCGTTCAGATTTTATTCAAAAATATGCAGGTAAAGCCCAGGTAGTTAAAGGCAAATACCACATATATTTAATCGTTATATTTGATGGCCTGATCCCAGGGTATTTCTTGGTTTAACCCCTTTATTGCCGTCTCCAGAGTGTATATCCAGAAAACTTCTCTACGTTTTCTTATCCGTTCTGTAGTTATACCTGGTTTACTTTTTATTTTTTCAAGGATATACCATTGTAAGTCATCTGGAGTATGTCCATGATCTATGCAATGTTGTACAATCGGAGCTGTTAATTTCCGATTCCTGATGGCAGACCTATGTTCTGTCATGCGTGTACTAACCGCCCTACTGGTTTCACCTACATATCCAAGTTTGCATGGACAGATCAAAAGGTAAACCACATCTGTTGTTTTACAGTTAGTAAGGCTTGTTGATGGTATATGATGACCATTAAATTGAAAAGTTGAAGACTCTATAGCTGTGGCACAGGATTTACAGGTATTACATTTATAATTCCCTACCACTGGATTAGGACCTTCAATACTTCTTTGTGCAAACGTATTAATCTGCTTCATCCTTGACCTGACTATGTGGTCCTTTAAATTCTTGTTTCGACGATATGCAAAAAGTGGTCTAGGCATTAAGTTCATCTTGTTTATATTTAGAATGTTCCAACTTGAGCATACCTCCTGTTTGACTCTCTCATTAATCATAGAGTGCCTGGTCACAAAGACTACCGATGTATTAGTTTTAACTCGAGTGTTATGCAATAAATGCTGTCTATCAAAAAACCTGGCTCTTTTATAGGAGTCACGTACAAGACGTTTAGGGTAACCCCTAGCCAGAAATTTGTTTTTCATGTCTAGTGATTTAGCGTCAAAATCTTTAATGTTTGTACAGCTTCTACGCAAGCGTAAAAATTCCCCAAAGGGTATACTGTTCTTTTGTGTCGTCGGGTGATAGCTGTCATCTGGTGTTGATGTGTCTGTTATGTGTTTAATGCACCTTGCCTAGGTGCCCACTCCTCCTTTTCCCCTCATTGTATTTCCCTGACGAGGCATTTATCTTATATTCAGGGGCCCCTCTTCCTTTCCAAAATAATTCTCACTTTGTTATCCTCACAGGTTGATGCCCACCAGAAGCAGAAGATATGGCTGACCATCGTCCGGGCAGTGAGATCCGTGGGGGTCTACAAGCGCCGGATCCGCAACTGCCAGAAGAGGTGGCAGGACCTTCGGGGCTGGACCCGGAGGATCGCACGGGTCCAGCTGAAGCTGTCGCCTCCTCGCAGGAGGGGCAGACACCGGACCCTGACCCCCACATGCTGAGGATCCTGGCGGTGGTCTTCCTGATCTGGATGGGCAACTGAAGGCCAGAGAGCAGCAAGGAGGGGGTGAGTCCATGTCTGCATTGTGAACTATGTCTGCCATGCTATGTGCCCTCCTCTGGCCTGGTTAAACTTCCACAGTACATCAGTCTTGTGGTCCAGGACCCATGTCCCTCTATTGTGCACTGCCCACTCCTCATCTGATACCCAGGTGTGGCCCTTACAGTCAGGGTATTGTGTCACTTGGGTACTGTGTCCTTGCAGTTTGCTTGACTCAAGGTGGGGGACAGCATCTGTTTCCCTGACTCTGTGGTGGGCATCATGGGTGGGTCCATTGCTTACACATTGCCTGTGTTCTGACATGTGTTCTGCGTGTCATTTTGATATTTGGCCCAATTGCTGAGCTGATCCACCACATGTGCCTGGGGTATCTGGCACACACCCATGCTGCGGGTGGGAACAATGTTTGTGCCCCAGGAGTGTGATATAACGTGTGTCACACATACTTAGCCAGCTGCCTACTGTCCAGGGCTCATCCCTCATTCATGTGGGACAGGACAGTCATGCCTACTCCAGGCCATACAATACACTCTGTACTCCCACTACCGTGTATCAGCTGACACGTTTTGCTCAGTGATTTGTCCCCTCAGGTGTCTGCCTCTGTGTCAGTGTGCTGTGGCTTCGTTGTCAAGTCTGCTGGGGTGTTCCTCGGTTGGGGCTCCGCATGCCACCGGAGATGTGACCATAGGAGATGATACATGTGTGACACATAGGTGTTTGATCACCTGACCGTGCAGACTGGGGAATGCGAATATGAGGTTCAGGCAGCTGTTTCCCATTCACAGCAGATTGTGATGTGCTCAGGTGCAGAGGGTAGTGTTACAGGTCTCCCATATGTCCAATGGGTATGACCTGGACAGGTGAGGGTACAGATGATGTGGTGTGTGGGGGATGTACATGTGCACTTGTTCAGCTCCAGGACTTGCATTCCCCATGATCTACTATTGTGACACAGTGCAGAGTGTTGTTGTCTGGCTGCCCTGCCCATGTGACTGGAGACAGTTATGTATGACTTAGCAGGCATGGCTGTGCCATGGCATGTGACTTCCTATTAGTGATCCTGCAGGGGAGTGACATTTGCTACATGCACACCATAGTGGCAATGGCTATCAGGACATGGGTGCATCATGGTGTCTGTCGCTGGTATGCATCACATGCATTTCCTATTTGACTCTGGGCATCCCTTTCATCCGGACACCTGCACTGACTCAGTGGCAAGAGTTGTGATGTGTGCATGTCCACATGCTTCACCGGGTTCTATGCACTGTCCAAATACTGTGTAGGTGGTGCATGTGTCCGCACTGGGGTATTGCCATCCCACAGACACCATACAGATGGGTGCAAGGCCAGGTGGGATGTGAGTGCCATGGTTGACCATCAGACTGACAATTGACTTCTCCTGTTCTGTTTGTGCAGTTTTAGCAATGTTCAACTAAGGATGCCAGGGCTTGCTCTGTAATGTGCTGTACTTACTGTGGTGTGTGCGTTCGGTGCAGGTGACTGATGTCTGTCTGTTTCCCTATTGATTGCAGATACATCCACGGCCACAGGAGGGTCAGCTCCACGGACCAGGAGGAGCCGCAGAGCCAGACTGGGTCAGCAGCCGAGGAGTGGTCGGAGGGACCCAGTGGCACGGAGGGCGAGGGGAGCCACACCGAGGAGTCCTCAGCACCATCCACCTCAGCTGAGGACCAGAGCAACTCGGACGATGACTCCCTTATGGAGGCGGGTGTCAGCAGCCACCACACCCCAGCTAGTGTTGCTGTCCCCGCCACCACCACCACCACCACCGCCCTCCCGTTGGCTCCCATTCCCGAGGTCCGTGGAGGCTCCCATGTTCGGGAGCGTGTCTCCTTCGGGCCAGGCACCGCACCCTTGCACCTGTGTCCCCTGCTGCCCTGAGTGAGGAGTCTGTGTACCTCCTCCGCCAGCTCCATGTAGGACAGACAGCGATGCTGAGTGTCCTCCATGCACACACCAGTCTGTTGACTCAGCTGTGTCATTCATGGAGGGCATCTCATCGGGCATGTCTGACCTACAGAAGGGCAATAGGTCCATGGACTCCTCCCTGACGGCAGCAGTGTCCCTCCTCCGACAGTCCCTCACCCCTCCTGCCTCTGCCCCATCCACACTCCCCAGCACCTTACCCGTCCCAAGCACACACACACTGGCACAGGCACACACCAGCACAGACACATGCAGCACACGGACACACACGCCAGAAACAAGACGCACACGCACGCACCGTCAGGGGACTGCAACCACACTCACAGGGGATGGGGCACAGGCACAAACACACGCATCCACAAGCACTGCGCACTCCTCAGTTGCCTCTCCCTCCAAAGACCCCTCCCTTGCCTCACCTGCAACCCCATACACACAGCGGCTCTTCCTCTGTGACCTTGGCCTCTCCCCCTCCGACCCAGCTGATCCAGCATTCAGGGGGAAGAGGAAGCCCACCCACATGGAGCGGAGTGCCCCTGGCCCCCAGACACCATCCCCCAGGCGCAGACCGACTGAGGCCCCCACCCGCAAGTCCCCCCGGTCCCGGAAGAGCAAGACCCCGCCGCCGCCCTGCAGCTCAGTCACCAAGTCTCCTTCCTCCATCCCTCAGGCCCCCACTCCACAGGTGCCCCCACCACACCCTGCCCCAGGTTCCCCCACCCACAGATACACCATCCCCAGAAGGGTCAGGCCTTCTCCCCTGCCACTTGCTCTTCCGGCCCCACCCCCCGCTGCGCTTGTCTGTACCACTGATGTGGTGAGGGTGTCCTCCCCTCTGTCCTGCCCACCTTTCCTATTCTAGAAAGTACATGATAACACCTCTAGGTCGTTGTGGAGAAGAAGTATCCATACGCTGTCGACCTACTCTGTGTGCTCGTTGAATATTAAGTAAAGTCCCCTCAGGAAGGTGGAGGACCTTAGGAAGAAAAGATTTGAAGAACACTATGGGATCAGACCCCTCTGACCCTTCTGGCAAGCCGTAAAGGCGAAGATTGTTTCTTCTGTTCCGGTTTTCCAACTCTTCGACTTGTAGCTGTAGAGAAGCGACTTGAGTTTGGAGTGTGTTGACCTTTTCGTGAGTATGATTCAGCGAGAAGACATCGCGTTCAACCATGGTAAGACGATCGTTCATCTGAGACCAATTGTCCGTTAAAAATTGCAATTTAGAAGAAGTATCCTCCATGAAAGGACGAAGTGCCCGTATCTCCTCTAACAGAATATCCATCGACACAGGAGAAGAGACTTTGGGTGGTGAAGGCGGATTTTGTTTCAATCCTTTAGAGGCAGCTTTGCTAGCCAATGAAGAACCTGAAGGTATGGGAGAAGCTGTCTGAGATACATGCGTCAACGACTCCTCCATCTTTGCAAATTCCGAGAAAATTTTTGAGTTCTTAATGAATGTGTGGGTAACCCACGACGTAGGAGTTCCCGTCTTCTTCAATCTTCCCATATGCATAGGAGTATGAAGAGAATTTATATGGCTGTGCTTGCGGTATGACCACGCTGCTCCCTGTGAGGAGGTAAATATGGTTACTTAGCGAGTGAAGCACAAAAGCGCAACACAAACACAAGTAAACCAGCTGAGTTATGAGGAAAAATGTGGCAGGGAGATGACAACAAAAACAGCTGATTGACTGATTAATGTATGCTCAAATCCTCCTATGAACACGCCAACTCAAGCAAGATAATACACTTAAAGAATTCTGTCTTTGTTGGCGAGCCTCTTGATATCACTTATATAAAAGGATGCAGCGATAGGAAATAATGACATTTGGCATTGTGAATAAAATAGCCATTCCCTGCTTCAAATATGACCTCAGAAAAGTAGCTCTGACAAGAATTGTAAAACAACATCTAGGCAGTACAAATGGTTCCACCCGGGCAGACCAACTGTATGAAAATGAGGGTAATAAAGTGTTTGTTTTAAAACATGTTTGCTGCTTAAAGCACAAGAGACAAGCCCTCAAAGATGAGGTCAGAGCTCTTTTTCCTGCTTAGCCTCCAGGAACATACCATCAGTAAACAGTGAGCAGAAACCAGTAGATGAGTGAGTCATCACCCCCTCTTAAAAAAGCACAGCACAGAATGAAAACAATTTCCACAACGTAGATTGCACTGAATGAGCCACTTTCATTACATCCAGTCAGGAAATGCCAGGATTCACAGAGAAGGCATTGTGTGTTAAAGCGAAGCAAAAAGTATTGCAGAGTTCAGTCTGAAGCTTCATCTTTACTGGGTTAATTAGCTGTGGCCAATATATCAACTCTGACAGGATAATTGCAGCTTGTAAAAGAGTGCACGAGCCACACTGAGGCAGTATGATGAATGCCTTAGCTTCAGGGGAAAAAGTTCATATCTCGATCATACTTGCACAGAAAGAGACGAAAATGGTCTTCAATTGAAGCGCCTGCATTCCGCTTCCGATTTCCTCAGCATGCCGACCTTCAGGGTCACAGAGGTGCCGGTAAAAAACCTCCTAGAGCCCCGTCACCTCAGGCGAGTTACGGGTGAGCCGCCATCTTGCTCGAGCGCTAGCCACGCCCCCTCCTGCCCACCTTTCCTGATCCCCATTCTCCTCCCCTGGAGGTGGGCACTGCAGTGGAGTCCACTATCACCCTGTCTGACTTGGGCGCTGCAGTGGCGGACCTGTCCACTCCATCTGCAGGGTCCACTGCAGTTGTGCCGGCACCCACAACATCTGAGTCATGCCCCCAGTTGTGCCGGCACACACCATGTCAGACACCTCCACTGCAGTTGTCAGTGGCTCTCCAGCACCCACCACCCCTTCCCTGCCTCCTCCTGGTGAGCCCTGATCCTGTCCCTGCGGTGCCTGGCCTGCCCCCCGTATGCACCTCCTAGGGATTGTCCCCGGTTGTGATCAGTGCAGGCATGCATAGGGTGACATCTGCCACTGTCACCCTGTATAGACTTCCTTGATGGACTGGCCATTGGCCTTTGTTGATACCTTGCAGTTCTTCCAAGTTTTGAACCCACATGCTGAATAAAGCAACTTTCTGTTCTCTAGTGGTTTTGCTTCTGATGTACATGATGTTGATGATGCTAACCGTGCCCTTGCTGCAGTGATGGTGATTTTTGGACTCATGAAAATGAAGTGTTACTGTGCATGAACCCATGTGTTCCAGGGGACAGTGTCCTATCCTGTGGTGAATCCATGTCGTCCTTAGCAGCATCTGAGGGTGTCATGTATTCAATATTTGGCAATGGGATTTCCTACTTACATTAGCAATGTCACATCTGTGGGTTCCACCCATGCACATCTGTTGTGTTTGCCATTGTTCAATTAGTCTAGTTCCCTGACCGTGTGGCCATCTCCACTGGACATGCAGGTATGGGCATCAATGGGGAAGGACTCTTCTGTGTTGTCTGTGCAACTTGCTATACATGTGTGTTGGATCTGTGCTGTTGAGTTCGTTTACATTCCCATGACCAGGCTGATGTGACGGGAGCCTTCATTTGGTGCTAATTGTTGACTGTGTGACCAAGTGTTCTGCTGACATGATGGAGCCCTACTGATGCGACATATGGCACAGCTTTCCTCACACAGGAGTGGAGTCCCCTCATGGCAGTGTGTACTCCTGTGACATCTCGTGCGCCCAAGGTGTGTGTTGTATGAGCATGTGTGTGTGTTCACTTCCATGTTGCTGTGCATGCTGGGATCCCTAGTGATGTTCCTGTTTGTGATGCTTGCTGAGTTGAGCTATGTTCCCCCAAAGTCTTCTCCCTGGGTTCTCTGTGATGTGGGTGCATGGCACATTACTGGTCATCAGGGTGTCACCCATAGGTGTGTTTGCTGTCAGGGCTGAGTTTGTGGGCAGACGCTGATGTGTCACAGTCCGGATTCCCCTTTGCACTTGTTGTTGACACCTGTCATGTGATTTCTGGTTTGTGTTAGCTTTCATTGGTTGTGACACGTTGTGTGTGTGACTGCTGGCACTCCTCAGGGCTGCAATGTTGGTAGTTGTCTATGTGTGTCCTTTGTGGGTGACCTTGGCTTCTTCATAGGTGTGTGACTGTGGCTGGGATCCCATTGGTTGGTGTGGTATTGCCGTCATGTCCATGTACAGCGTAGTGTGCAGTGTGTCAGACATTCAGGAGTCTGGTAGAGTGGCCATGTGTGATGTGTTCCTGCATCTTGGTTCCCACCACCCCCTGGGATTGTCATGGGTGCATGTGCAATGTCACCAGTGCATGTGAGCTTCACTGCTGCACATTGTTGGAGGTCGAGGTGTGTGGTGTTGAGTGTGTGCAGATGAGAGTTGTTGCCCGGCTAGACCCCTGCCTCCATGTTTGCCTTGGCTGACAGGCCGTGCTGGTTGATTTGTGCTTGTGTAGGTGTGATGGTAGTTTGTTGCTCAGGACACATGACTGTGGTTCACAGTGTGAACGACATCTAGCTTTGTCATCACAGTGGGATTGTAATGCAGCCCAGGGTCACCACATTGTGGGGGCCCTGGGTGTGGTGCTGTGGTGTCTGTGTGTCTTGCTGTGTCAGTTGCTGTTCCTACATGCTTGTGTGACATGTGTGATTTGTGCTCCCACTCATCTGACAATGCCTGATTGCCCACAAAGGGGATTTGGATCCATGAGTTACCTTTGTGTGGCACTGTATGCACGTCTGTGTAATTGGTATTCAGGCCTCCTCATGTGTTGTGTGTTTGCCTGGGGACACTGGTACCCCCCCCTCACCTGTTGTGTTTGATGTGCAGTGTGGGTCTGCCTGTTTGTGTTTGTGCATCTGCACCACTGCATTGGCATATCTTTAGTGTGCCATTGGCTGTATGTTGTTTGGTGTGTTTGCCCCGCTGTCCCTGGGACTCCTAGGTCATCAGTCAGCACAATGATCATTGTGTGTGTGTCCCATTGCTGCCATGGTATGGTATCTGTTCACCTCCCTTCTACAGTCTCCACTGGGTATCTGAATTTGTGTGCCCATTGGTGCAAATATGTGGGTCTGCATTCTGATGGTCACTTCTGTCATTGAGTCATTGATGAGTGTTGACAGTGTCAGCCCCCATGGGTGATGTTTGTCTGCACATGGCCAAAGGTATGTCTTGTTTGCACTGCACTGTTTGCCTCCCCCATTCTATGTTGCTATGGGACACAAGCACTACTTTGCCACTGATGTGTTTGTTGTTCTGTGACCAGGAATAATCCATGCAGTTTGGCAGTTGCAGCTTATTCTTTGTCAACACATACATTTTGGTCACTGTGATGATGGGGGTCTGGACCCCACTGCCACAATGTTCAATATGTGCTTCAGCTATGGACCCCACACTCACATTTTGGTCACTGTGATGATGGGGGTTTGGACCCCATTGCCATAATGTTCAATATGTGCTTCAGCTATGGACCCCACACTCACATTTTAGTCACTGTGATGATGGGGGTCTGGACCCCACTGCCACAATGTTCAATATGTGCTTCAGCTATGGACCCCACACTCACATTTTGGTCACTGTGATGATGGGGGTCTGGACCCCACTGCCACAATGTTCAATATGTGCTTCAGCTATGGACCCCACACTCACATTTTGGTCACTGTGATGATGGGGGTTTGGACCCCATTGCCATAATGTTCAATATGTGCTTCAGCTATGGACCCCACACTCACATTTTAGTCACTGTGATGATGGGGGTCTGGACCCCACTGCCACAATGTTCAATATGTGCTTCAGCTATGGACCCCACACTCACATTTTGTTCACTGTGATGATGGGGGTTTGGACCCCATTGCCACAATGTTCAAGATGTGCTTCAGCTATGGACCCCACACTCACATTTTGGTCACTGTGATGATGGGGGTTTGGACCCCATTGCCACAATGGTCATGGCCTGCTTGCATTGTGGGTGCCACACACATTTATGTGTGGCACTTGTGATAGGGGGTCACATTGTATGTCCACAGTCCTGTTCAGTGTTGTAGGCATTTGACACAGTCTACACACGCTTGTCATGGTGTTGGGGGATGTCTTTGTGTTGCATTCTTTCTGCTGGTGTGTGCTTCTTGTGGCATGTATTTGCCATCCTGTGAGTGGGGGTGGTAGTAGTAGGCATCCAGCCCCCCCTGGGTAGAGGTGGTGGTAGTGGTAGGCACCTGGCACCCCATGGGTAGAGGTGGTAGTAGTGGTAGGCACCTGGCACCCCCTGGGTAGAGGTGGCAGTAGTGGTAGGCATCTGGCACCCCCTGGGTAGAGGTGGTAGTAGTGGTAGGCACCTGGCAACCCCTGGGTAGAGGTGGCAGTAGTGACAGGCATCCAGCCCCCATGGGTAGAGGTGGTAGTAGTGGGAGGCACCTGGCACCCCTGGGTAGAGGTGGCAGTAGTGGTAGGCACCTGGCACCCCCATGGGTAGAGGTGGTAGTAGTGGTAGGCACCTGGCACCCCTGGGTAGAGGTGGTAGTAGTGGTAGGCACCTGGCACCCCCTGGGTAGAGGTGGCAGTAGTGGTAGGCACCTGGCACCCCCTGGGTAGAGGTGGTAGTAGTGGTAGCCACCTGGCACCCCCATGGGTAGAGGTGGTAGTAGTGGTAGGCACTGGCACCCCCTGGGTAGAGGTGGTAGTAGTGGTAGGCACCTGGAACCCCCCTGGGTAGAGGTGGCAGTAGTGACAGGCATCCAGCCCCCCATGGGTAGAGGTGGCAGTAGTGGTAGGCACCTGGCACCCCCATGGGTAGAGGTGGCAGTAGTGACAGGCATCCAGCCCCCCATGGGTAGAGGTGGTAGTAGTGGGAGGCACCTGGCACCCCCTGGGTAGAGGTGGTAGTGGTGGTAGTATTGGTAGGCACCTGGCACCCCCTGGGTAGAGGTGGCAGTAGTGACAGGCATCCAGCCCCCCATGGGTAGAGGTGGTAGTAGTGGGAGGCACCTGGCACCCCATGGGTAGAGGTGGCAGTAGTGGTAGGCACCTGGCACCCCCATGGGTAGAGGTGGTAGTAGTGGTAGGCACCTGGCACCCCCTGGGTAGAGGTGGTAGTAGTGGTAGGCACCTGGCACCCCCTGGGTAGAGGTGGCAGTAGTGGTAGGCACCTGGCACCCCCTGGGTAGAGGTGGTAGTAGTGGTAGCCACCTGGCACCCCCATGGGTAGAGGTGGTAGTAGTGGTAGGCACCTGGCACCCCTGGGTAGAGGTGGTAGTAGTGGTAGGCACCTGGCACCCCTGGGTAGAGGTGGCAGTAGTGACAGGCATCCAGCCCCCCATGGGTAGAGGTGGCAGTAGTGGTAGGCACCTGGCACCCCCATGGGTAGAGGTGGCAGTAGTGACAGGCATCCAGCCCCCATGGGTAGAGGTGGTAGTAGTGGGAGGCACCTGGCACCCCTGGGTAGAGGTGGTAGTAGTGGTAGGCACCTGGCACCCCCATGGGTAGAGGTGGTAGTAGTGGTAGGCACCTGGCACCCCCATGGGTAGAGGTGGTAGTAGTGACAGGCATCCAGCCCCCCATGGGTGGAGGTGGTAGTAGTGGGAGGCACCTGGCACCCCCTGGGTAGAGGTGGTAGTAGTGGTAGGCACCTGGCACCCCCTGGGTAGAGGTGGTAGTAGTGGTAGGCACCTGGCACCCCCATGGGTAGAGGTGGCAGTAGTGGTAGGCACCTGGCACCCCATGGGTAGAGGTGGTAGTAGTGGTAGGCACCTGGCACCCCCATGGGTAGAGGTGGTAGTAGTAGTAGGCACCTGGCACCCCCTGGGTAGAGGTGGTAGTAGTGGTAGGCACCTGGCACCCCCTGGGTAGAGGTGGCAGTAGTGACAGGCATCCAGCCCCCATGGGTAGAGGTGGTAGTAGTGGGAGACACCTGGCACCCCTGGGTAGAGGTGGCAGTAGTGGTAGGCACCTGCCACCCCCTGGGTAGAGGTGGTAGTAGTGGTAGGCACCTGGCACCCCCATGGGTGAGAGGTGGTAGTAGTGACAGGCATCCAGCCCCCATGGGTAGAGGTGGTAGTAGTGGGAGGCACCTGGCACCCCTGGGTAGAGGTGGCAGTAGTGGTAGGCACCTGGCACCCCCTGGGTAGAGGTGGTAGTAGTGGTAGGCACCTGGCACCCCCATGGGTAGAGGTGGTAGTAGTGGTAGGCACCTGGCACCCCCTGGGTAGAGGTGGTAGTAGTGGTAGGCACCTGGCACCCCCATGGGTAGAGGTGGTAGTAGTGACAGGCATCCGGGCCCCTATGTGTATATGTGGCATTGGTGATGGGCATCCCGCCCCTATGGTGCTGCTGTTTCTGGAGTAAGTAATTTCTGCATCCCTGTGTGTGTGTGTGATATGTCGGGTACGTGTAGTTTGTGTTTGTGGTTGGTGTCTGACTTACCTTCTGCGCCGTACGCATCCGTGCCTGTTCCGGTAGTAGATATAGAATATTGGTAGGATCGGAACGATGGGATTCATTGTTGGTTCGTCTCGTTCGTCTTCGTCGTTGCTTCGCCTCGTCCTCGTCGCTGGCGTGTTCGTCTCGTAGCCGTGGATCGTGTTGTGGCACGAATCGGAACTTATGTGCGCCTCTCCCGGATGCTTTGACGTGCCGTGCGTAGCGACGGGTTCGGCGCGTACGGGAAGCGCATCGTACTTGTCCGGCCGGACGGGGCTGCTTTTTGGCTTCCGGGCGACTCGTATCTGCGTTTACGGATCCGGCTCGGTCGGGGATCAGGACCTGGATTGGGTGAGTACGACTCGGTCAGAATCTGCGCTGTTGTGCGCATCGTACTTGTTCGTTCGGATTAATGTGCGGATCGGTCGGGAAACAGGCATTCGCATGGCTTTTTTCCCGACCGAATGGCGTTGGGTGCGTCTCCGACCGAGATCGGAAACGACCCCTTAGTCTTGTTGGCCCCTAAGGACACTCAGCAGCCAAGGGGACTTCATCCCCCAACCAGGAGCACGACAGGAGGCGTGTTTGCAGAGTAGTGGAGAAAGGGGGCAAAGCCTCCGGCGAGTTACCTTTTTTTTTTTAAGAAGGGGACCCCCCTTCCTGGACCATTGTGGGCCACGGTGACCCCATTCCCTGGCGCCTGACCTTAAAAAAATGGGAGGGAGCCTTCATTTATTTTTGTTATAATTCAAAGGGAAGAGGGCCGACCGGCCCCTCTCCCGGGCCATTCTTGACCCCGGGGACCCCATCCACCTGGGCCTGCCCCCTTGTTTTTTTTAAAAAAAGGGAGGGGGACCGCATGGCCCCCCTCCCAAGGCCGATTTTGGCCCCGGGGACAAAATATACGTGGCCAGGCCTTTATATTTCTTTTTTAAAAAGGGGAGGGGGCCAGCCATGTAGGGCTCCAGGAGGGGGGCCATGCAGCCCCCCTCCTTAGTTTAAATTCACCCCAGGGAGGTGGTGGTCCCCAGGCCTGGGGGACGCAATGACCCCCTTAATTTATTGTATTTGTGTCCAGGGGAAGTGGCAGTCCCCAGGGCTGCGGGGGAGGCTGTAGGGCCTCCCCCACTTTTTTTTTTTAAGTATGTGCCGCAGGGAAATGGTGGTCCCCGGGGCAGCGGGGGCAGCCCTACGGCCATACTTGCATTACTTTAAAAAAAAAAAACCAGCCCCCCCCATAATATTGAAATTAGCCTCAGGGAGGTGGCAGTCCCCGGGGTAGGGGGAGTCTGTGAGACCCCCCTACATAATTGGAATTAGCCCCGTGGAGGTGGTGGTCCCCGGGACTGCAGGAGGGCCTACTGGATCCACCCGCATTCATAATTAAAAATGCCCCTGGGAGGTGGCAGTCCCCGGGGCACTCATAAGCCTTGAGAGGGGGGCCCCGTGCACCCCCGCCTATATTTACCTTATGCTCCCGGGACCTGGCCCACCCGGGGGTTATTCTGAAGCAAGAGCTGGAGTCCGTGCTTGATTTTTAAAAATGTTTGCCACAAATTCGCAGATCCACCCGCGAGTCTGTGTCAAAATTAACAAAAACAAAATGCTTTTCACCCCCGGCAGGGTGCCAACCATACCTTGGGTGTCAGGGTATGCCTACCCTGCCCCCTTTTCTTTATTTTTAATTTTTTTCTGGGACTCAGCTTCAAGCCAAGTCCCAAAATGGCTGCCAACACTTCCTGGTTGAAATGCTGGCAGCCAATCAAATTTTAGTTGGATCCGCAGGTCCACTGCAAGGACTCACGTCCCCAGATATCTATATTTTTTTAAGTTAGATATCTCAAAAGTTACTAAATGGATTTACATCAAATTACAAAAAGCACAATTTCTGGACCAACATCTAGTTTTCTGCCAAATTTGGAGAAATTCCATTCAGCAATTCGGGCTGTAGTCGTGTTAAAAAAATGAAAAATACCCATAGACTTAACATGGGGAAAATGCGTTTTGGGACCCCCCTTTGTTCTCGGCCCCTGCTTGACGGATCTCCCCGAAACTTTCAGCACAGCAGCTGAACCAAAAAGGGAAAGGTTTGTGAACATTTCATGGAGATTCATCAAGCGGCGTCAAAGTTATTGGCAAAACAAAAAACTCTTTGCCTATGGAAACCTTGGTCCTAACTATAACTACCTACTGGCGACCACTAGTAGCTAATTTATATTACTATTTAGATTGTTGTATGAATTTTTATTTCTTATGTAAATATTTTTTTTTGTTTATATTGTTATGTATTTAGTTATATTTTTTCTTTGGGGTGAATTATAATTATTTTGGTGATGTAATATAATTTTCTTTTACTTAACATGTGTATATTTTCTTTAAGGATTATTCTAATTATCTGGTTAATGGCAAAAGTAGTTTCTTAATGTTTATTAATGATAATGTAATTTGTTTGGTGATAATATCATAGTTGACATTGAGTGAGGCGATATTTTTACATATCATATGTTTATGTAATGGTAATGATATTTTTGTTTCTGATATTTGTGTTTTCAATGCAAGTAAAAATCGATATTTTTAGCAATGATATTTGTGGTCTCAATACTTGTGGTTTCATTAATTAAGTATAGGAAGGCAATATGTTTGTTAAAAATATTTATTTTCCAATATTTTTGTGTTTTGATATTGTGTGCATTTATATTATGTAAGTTATCACTCCATTTATTAAAAAATTACAGCCTCAGATCTCCCCCTGCCTCATATAGTGCTCTAAAAATTATATTTAATTTTACCCAAAGTTATGCACCCACTGTGAGTAAAATGTATATTTTTCCATCTACGACCTGATACGAGCTGCATTGTACGGGGGGGGCTGAAATCACCAAGGTCATAATCACTAGCTCTGACCAGTGACTGCACCACTGCTCTCTGCATTTACAAGTTTTCATTCCTGGAATGGGAACTAACCAGGTGGGGGCCAAGGTATGCCTGTGCCATCGGCCTACACTCAGACTTGCAAGTGATTTTACTGGGAGCAGGTTCTATCCCAGGTGTTTTGCACCTACTAACCCAGGGTGTTGGAACAATGCCTACTTGCAATCAACCTGAGCAGTATATCGTCAGCCCCATATTTCTCAAACATTTCTCCAGGTAAGAAGTCCTAAATACTGTTCCTCATCTACTCATAAAGCACTGTTAAACTATTGCGATTTTGTCCAATGTTACTCGCCCAATGTTCTTCAAAACACATCACTAGCAACAAACTTAATCCTTGGAAGGCACCATCTTGACAGCTGCTAGGTGGTCCTGAAGATACAGCCACTTCTGGCCAATTTTACAGGTCCACTGTGGGCTGTGCGTTACAATACCTAGGTTGACAATATCGACCTACAATAATATCATACCTGTTTCATCTCCTACCGCTACATCATAAGGTATATTTGCTATTCTTACCTGTACCAATACTCATCTTGGGGTGTATGCATAAGTTGAGCTTAACATTAATTTCATACTCTTCTTGCAATAAAGTGGTAGGTCGATGAAGTGAACACAATGGTATTGTGTCATGGGATATATCGCATGAAATATAGTGATGCCAAACCCACTACGCATTGAAAATTAGCCATTTCCCCTAATGAAAACTTTGGAGGAATCCCATAAGACTTACCTAAAAGAGCATTCAAGCCATATAAGTTGTGACTAATGTCACTGGCTCCATTGTGTCCTAAAACCCCCCCAAGAATGTTTGAAGCACTGAGCAAACCTCACTTTAATTTTTATATTGAAAGTTGACAGCTAGACATTGCTCTGCAGTCACCTTAATTTTATGAAACTTCACAAGTATGGCTGGTGGCCTCACTCGCTCTCAGTTTTGAAAGTTGGTCAGAGAGCTGCCTGAATTTTTCAAACAAAATATTTTGGGTTTTTGCAATTTATAGTAGTTTAGTTATCTTGCTGTGTTGCTACATTGTAGAATACGAAACTTTATCAAACCTAGTCTAAGCCCTTTCAGATGTACAGGACACAAGCAAAGGCCCCATTTTTAGGTCGAGCCTCGAGTAGCGCGCAAGCGCTGCTTAGAGGCGAAGACTTAATGTAAGGGGTTTCAAAAGCAGTCCAACAAACGCTCGTGCGTCGTGGCTGGCCTTTTTGGGATGGGTACGCGCGGCACTAGCATCTGTTAGTAATTATCTCCCCCTCCTCCCACTCCCTCCTCATCAGCTTCATTTTCCTTTCACTTTCGCGCCGCGCGGCTGTGTCACTTTCACGGCCGCGCGGCTATCAGCTTCCTTTTTTTTTTATTTAACTTTCAACGCGAGGCGCGCGCACTCACTCGCGTCGCCCCCTCCTCCCCGCGCGTGCCTTCAAATGCTTATTATGTTTTGCGCATGGGATCGTCATCCGGTCCCGATCACTCAGAGGCGCTCACAGACTTCTCCCCGGTCCGCAAAACAGACTGACTCGATGTGTGCAGCCGGTGCCGAGCGGGCTCTGTGTGTGTGTGTTTATTTACGTGCGTGGTTAGTTGGTCTCCGGTCCCATGACTCCGAGGAGTTTACAGACGTCTCCCGGTCCGTGGGTCAGACTCGCTGCCCGCACCAGTTCCGGGTCTGCGCGTGTTTGCAGAGCTCCTCCCGGTTCCGCGTAACTCGCCGTGTGCATCCGGTGCCGAGCTGTTTGTTGACACGCGCGGGGGGGTTGACCGCCGGCCCCATCTCCCCGGTCCCAGGGAACAGATTGACTCGCAGAGAAGATGAACCGCTCTGTGCAGCCGAGACCCCGGGAAGAAAGGCAGAGAAGAATAAGCTGCCCGTCTCACTCCTCTCACCCCGTGACACTGCCCCAGTGTCTTCTCACATCCTGTAGTATACTGCCCCGTCTCCCTCTTCTCATCCCGTGACACTACCCCAGTCTCTTCTCACATCCTGCAGACTAAACAAAAGAATAACAAAAGCTTCAAAATTATTTAATGAAATGTGTGCATTTTCATGGAAAACTTTATAAATCTGTTAGAAATTAAAAATAAACGAACCAAAAATGATATAAAAAGAGCACATTTTTTTTCAAAATACAGGACAAATGCTGATAACAGACAGAAACAGTGAGGGACAGCAGGACGGAATTTCTCCCTGCACTGCGATTAGTTAAATAACTTCCCTTGCACCGGCATTAGGAGGCAGAAGAAAACACAGGCGCAGCCATGCAACGCCGTGTCGTGCAGTTAGCAAACACTTGGCTAGCAGACCTTAGCCCCCCTCAGATCCCTGGCTGGATAGAAGGCCCTGATCAGCAGCCCTGATAGCGCTCACATATTCCATTAATGCTGCAGTGTGGGTGCAGCTGGGGTGTGCTTATCTGGCAGCCCCAGCTCCCATTCATTGCATTAAACAGAGCGTCTGGCGGGGGAAAAGGCTTGGAAAATGCGACGCACAGTAATTTATCCCCCATTCCCTCCCCCCCCCCATGTCTCTCACAGCTGGCACGATGTTATCATTTGGTGCCCGGGTCCGCAGCCAAGCGGTGGTACCGGCCACTTCTTTTCAAGACCAAGACCCTGTGTTGAGGCGCTTGCCGCTTCGATGCGCTATTAATGAATGAATGAATGGAGTTGTATCATTTTATGTGTACAAATTAATAGACTGGTTTTGCACCTAGTAACATTGCCTTGCATTTTACCGCACCTCATTACAGCTTTACAGCGCACCGCTGCTGCTTTTTGTGTGGCTTTCTAACGTTCATCTGCGTCTGTGTCTCTTTACGATAGTGGTAGCTTCCTTAAGAAGGAAATACTACTCGCAGTGTCGCAATGGCCGCTTGGATATTGCCTACAACTACATCCACATCATACGATAAACTTGCCACCCAAAAATAGAAATGTAATGTATTCCGACGAGAGCTTGAAGCTGATGGGGGAAGGGGTGGTAGACCACTTACACTGAGCACAACTCAGTGGGCAGTCGAATGTGTTTTCATCAAAAGTGTTATTACACAGATTAAGCGCAGCGAGTTTGTCGACCTTGACCTTGAGACCCAGCGCCTTGAGACCCTCGCGGGTATGTAGTGCGCTTTATAAGTGACATGATTGATTGATTGATTGATTGATTGATTGACCTCGGAAGGATGAATAGCTGAGTCGGGTCGTGTTGCTATTTAAAATCGTAAAATAAGTCAGGCCTCTTGGGATAACAATCTCTGCTCTGCAGGTTATACACAGGATTCGCTGCAATGGCAATATAACCCTCTGAGCTCCCCCAGCCTCTGTAATAGAAAGAAACAAGCCACAAGTATGTGCACATAAAACGCTTTGTTATCGTGATTGTTATACCGGTAAAACACACGGGGCAGGATACTGAAAAATGAGACGAGAATAACAAACATAAAAACTGGAACTAAAGACATACAGAAACAAAGCGGGCTCCAAAACAGGACAGCCTTCATTTGTGCTTCTTGAGAAACATGCACAGAGCAAAGAAACACCTGCCATGCAATTCAAGTTTCAAATGCTTTACAATATCCCTCACCCACATCCACGCAGTCGAACACACTGAAGAATTTACTGGAGTACATTTTTTCTCAGTTCGATGACAGAGCAAACGTAGCCTTAAATCTTTAACAGCGAACACGAGTGACTGTTTGCCCGAATTAAAGCTTGACATCGAGAAACAGACGGTTTCTTTTAAAGAGAGGCCTTCCTGGAAATGGCGCGCATGCCAACAAGTGGTTACGATAAACCTGCATCTGTGGGAGCCTCCCTCCGTTGAGTTTGGTATGCACTGTACTCCCGGGTCAAATATGCAAACAACTCCCCATAAAGTTTGTGCACACCCACAAACACGTGAGTTGGCTCCAGGGGCCGATCGTGCGATTTGAGCATCCTATTAAATATATTTACACCAATGAAGTAGTTAGTTTATTTCCTATTTTCTGTAAATTGGGTCAGAAAAAGCTGCCAGCGAAATGCAGAATTTCCCGCACTCTCACCGCCACCACGTGCATCCTAAAGCTTTTCAGACACTAAGCTAATACGCTGCATAGCTAAATACTTATAAGGTCCCAAAGGTGAGACCTATTGGCTATGCCAATGCTTGTTTTTTCAATTGTGGCACTCAATGCGTAGTGAAAAGTGCTCCGTTTTTACCATATGAGGGTCTATCTCATGCCACCCACAGCAATGATGCATGAAACTCCCGCAAACTGGCATTCTAAATTGGCATTGTCCATTTGGAGCAAGGATCTGGTGAAGGTTTGACGGACATGCTGCTTCTTTGTTCTCTCTCCTGATAATTCCAAGAGCCATGGAGGTATCACAAGGCACAGTAGCCGCTGGTGATCAGGGGGCTTTACTTCCTCCGGTGGCCTCACTACAAAAGGGGTTATTTATGGTTCGATAGGTGGTGGAGATTATAACCTCTGTGTGAGAAAGTAGATTATTAGTTGGGGGATGGAAGTCCACCACAAGTAATAATCCTTGTTAGGTCCAGTAAAGATTTCAGTAATTTAAAACTGAGCTCAACCCCAGATAGTTATGGCACAGAGCAGACAGGCTTAGTTTAAGAAAATGCGTAAAAGTACCAATACAGTAAAAAAATCCAAAACATAACACAATAAATATCCCACTTCAATGTATAAAAACAAAGAATATTTTAATCAATAAAAAAACAAAGCAACGAAGATCCAATAAGGGGAAAAGAAGACAATAATTTTTAAAGTTTGAATAAAAATTAAGCACCAAAAGCAAGAATGAATGCAACTGTTCGCGTTAGACCAGGACAAAGTCAAAAGTTAAGGCCGACCACAAAGGACCACGGGTTGGATACAAGCATCAGGTGGGTCTCAGTCACAGAGTTATCTTCGTACTTAAAAATGTTTGTGAAGAAACTTTGGTCATAGACTCGTCGTCGACAGGGTCAGTTATCAGCAAAGGCGGGAAAGATCTAAGCTGAAGAAAAGTCTAGGCGTCAATCAGCTTTGCACCGGCGTCATTCTCAGTGAACCATCTATGTTTGGACTTAGAAACTTCTCTGGAAGTCAGATCTCCTTCAGTGGAGCAGACCAGCAAGTTGAATCTGACCTGCGGTTTGACAGCTTCGGTTCAACAGCTGTCCCCATCTACCACCGATTCTTCAGAGAGGAACTTGGCAAAAACTTCTTTAGTCCCAGCGTTTGCAGTTCGGACTCTGATTGTGATCTAAAGGACCCAGGACCTGAAGGACACCAAGTAGGGGTCAGGTCTCTATCCAGTAGAAGCCACCAGCAGGGCCCAGGGCAAGTCCAGTTGGAACTGGTCAGCTGGGCTCTTCAGGAAAGTGGGCTTCTTGCAACGTTTGTGTTCCTGTAGCCTAACAGGAGGTCAGCCAACTGACCCTTGGAGTTCACTTGGTCCTGGGTCCAAGCCTGAGCAAGTCCAGCTCTTTGCATTCTCCTCACAGGCCACAACATCAGGTACAGTTCCTCTTTTGTCTTCCACAGGTCCAGATGTGTTCTGAAGAGGGTACTGAGGGTGCCACATTTATGCCCAGTGCCAGCCTGTTGGTGGGAGCATCTCCTGCCAATCCCTAACCAATGGGATAAAGTTTGCAAGTCATGACCCTACCCCCTTTTACAGCACTTCCTGTGTGTTTTATTCAAAATGGCAGAACCTTTCTTCCTCTGTGCAGAGCTCCCTCTGTCCACCCTCCCTTGAAATGACCCCAAACCAGTTCTGGGGACAGCACCTGTCCCAGTGGGATTGGTGCCTGACTGGCCAGCAGGGCAATAGAGGGGGCAAGCTCAGGTGTGAATGACATCTGCCCGTGACAGGGTGGGCATTCTTTGAAGTTAATTGTGTTCTTGGGTGCAGCCCAGATGGCCATCCTATTAGGGGAAGTTCAGGCCCTCTCCCTTTGTCTCAGCTCTTTGGGGGGCACTTCACACATAAGGAACGAGCCATCCAGCTCCTGGGTGACAGCTCCTGGCTGGCAGAAAGGCATATTTGGGTCAGAATGAAAAATAACTACTTTCTAAAAGTGAAAATTTTAAAATAGTAATAGAAAATCCGATTTGACCATTAAGTTGGATTTTAAATTATTAGTAAAATGAGTCCATGGGAATGTTCGATCTACTTCCAAACTGAAGTGAAGTCTTATAATGTTATAATGTCATCTTGTGCTTTTCTATGGGAAAGCCGGCCTTGCCCCAGTGGAAAACGACTCACTGCTAGGACATGTAAAACATAACATGTCGCCCCTTTTAAATTCCATGCACCCTGCCCCATGGCACTTGCAGCCCACCTTAGGGGTGATTCAAAAGTATTGAAAAGGAATGTTTAAGCCTGGCAAGAGGCAATAGTCCAGAAACAAATAAGGGGCAAATGAATGCCAACCATGTTTAGAGATCTCCACCTGCTTGCTGGAAGTCTCTGTGAGGCATCACTCATTGAAGGCATTGAACATTTGCCATGTTTCATGCAGCTGCTCAGCAAACGTTTTCGTTTTTGAAAAACAACTCCCAAAGCAAACGTTTTTTTTAAAGAAAACTAATGTTACAGAATCCCTGGTAGTCTTCTCCCAGGGGTTTTGTGTTTTTTTTCCTGTTTGGGACTGCCAAGCTTTTTCAGACCCTAAATCTGACGGATGGATTGAGGACCTTAGACAGGCAGCCAAAAATCCATTGATTCATCTCAGAAAAGCTCACCGGGCCTAAATGAAGCAGATGGACTGTCAGTTTGGTTTCCGTTTTACTCCACCACACTTATGTGGAGTCACCTGTCTGTCAAACCTAAAGTCCCTCTGTAGAGCTGCAGACTTTGAAAGTAGCATAAATACCATCACTTCTGTCATATATAGAAATTCAGAGGGGCAGATTTACAAGAAACTAACGCAGCGCTGTGCCGCAAGTCATTTTGCTGCGCCACTCTGTGTTAGTTTCGAAGCACAGGGATGCAACATATTTACAACAATATGTCGTATCTCTGTGCTTCCCCTGCGCTGGCGCACAAACTGCTGCCATGCGCAGGCACCCTTGCACCATGGTGCAAGGATTCCTGCGTCGTGTGGAGATTGTTTTTGTGCAGGAAGGGGAACCTTCCTGCACAAAAACAACCAATTGAGGTGATTTCCTCTTCCAATGCGTGCTGAAGAATGCAGCACGCATTGAAAGAGGAACAAACAGGGAGAAATGAAAACATTTCTCCTCGTTGCGCCACCCCTGGGGTGGCGTAGCATTCTGACGCAAATCCAGATTTCCGATTGCTCGTAAATCTGGAAATGCATCAGTGGACATGGTTGTTGCGTGGGAACACCCACAGCAACACCCATGTCACGCTCCTAACAGGCAAAGTGTTGTGTGAAAAGGGGCGATATTTACAAGCACAGGTAAAGCCACGCAGGGTGGCTTTACGTGTGCTTGTAAATATAACTCAGCAGGTTGCGCTGCAGGTGCGTCCCGCAAAGTGATGCACCGGCGGCGCAAGGGGCTTGTAAATCTGTCCCATAGTTTTTTAAAGACACAAGTTGCATTATTTGAGCTTTCTCCTGCTTACAAATGCCCCACTTCAATGCAGGCAAATGGGAAAATTAAATTGCTGCAATATTGTTTTGTCTTGGCAAGTGAACATGTGCCCCAATGCACCTGACACCATGGGTCCCAGGTATTCTCTGTTCCTGCCTGTGGTCAGAGGATCCTAAAATCTGATGAAGATAATCCGAATCTTACCTCATGAAACTCATAGTCCAGATATTGCTGTTATAACCCAAGGGTGATGAGATGCTCTGACAGACAGTTCAGTAAATCTTACCTCTGAACACCTTCAAGGGTTAAGAAGCTGAAAGAATGGTTACATCCAACAGCAAGAGTTTAAAGGCTCCTGTTCAATGTTTCAAATATGGATAGCAGACTAAGTGCTGGGTTTGCCAGTTTGAAGAAGGGGTTCAAAATGTTATAAAGGAAGCTAAGAAAGATTGGCGATAAGGAAAGTGAAGCAAGACCTTAGCTCTGCTCTAAACTCAAGAAATGTATAACTGACGTCAGCAGTCCATTGTTAACCAGAGTCCAATGGGTGCCAGCCAACTGTAAAGTACAACATATTCACATGCCGTGTCATGGGATCAGGCCCAGCCTGTGACGCACCTAGTCCAGATTCTTGCTCTGGTTTAATTTTGGTTCTGTTGTTTCAGTACGACTATCTTGGTTGCCATATGTGGTACTGTATTATCGCCCTCTGAGGCACTGATGAAAAAATCTCTGCCCAGATACTTTTGAGTGAACTGCCGGTTTGGGCTGAGGCCCTGTAACAACTTAAGCTTGGTTTTGTGACGGTATTATTATAAAATTGACATATTTAAAGTGTATGTCCAGATTATTCAAACACACAAAAGTGATGGGAGGATGCTTGCAATAAGTCTAACCACTGGCAATCGTTCGGGCTGGTATCCCAACGCATTGTTCCTTTGCCCACCATGCCACCTCGGTTTGGACAAAGCCATACGCAAATCAGTCTTGACCCCGCTCCAATAGGAATAGCCCAGTCTCCACTGACATGAAAGGTCCTTGCCCAAGACTGCTTTTGCCCTGATTGCATGGCCGGACGTGGGAACTGAAACCGGCCCTGGCAAACTGCTCGGCCCGGCCCCCATGGTGGGGAGGAGGCAGGGTGCAGGCGAGCTGTTTGCTGGAGCTGGTTTCAGCCGATTTTGTTACAGGGGGCCGATATTGCCGGCCCCGGTAACAAAAATGGGCCCCGAGGGGCCTACAACTGGCCCCCAACCTGGCGGCCCACGAGGGAATGCCCGGTGCCCGCTACGGCCAGTCCAGCCCTGCCTGATTGGGGCTCTTCAGTTGCGTGTAGCTTGGTTCCAGTGGCACAGTGAGCAAGGGACCCCTGGGACGCAATGTCAGGCCATTTAGCACTGTACTCGCCATCCAGATCGCCCTCTGCCTACCAGATTTAGATCTGTCCACCACCTGAACTCTCTACCGTCATGGCGGTTCCTGTCACCATAGGAAAAGATTGACGACTAGTACTTTCAGCCAGTGAAGCAGGTATCCTGGTGACCAGATACAACTGCTTGCCTCCCTATCTTACCAAAATACATTTAGATTTGTAATAAAAGTGTGGCATAAACATAAACAACACAAAACACATAACTTTAGAAATAAATGGTCTAAAATCTTTAGGGGCAGATTTACAAGAAAGTGACGCATCTGTACAGATGCGTCACTTTCCCTGCGCCACCCTTAGAAACCCTTGCGCCACCATAGATGCGCCGTATTTGCAATACGGCGCACTATGGCGCAAGGATTGACAGATGCGTCAGAAATTCTGACGCATCTGTTGGCGGAAAAGTCACACATTGCTGGAGTTGTGTCGGAAGCACGACGCAACTCCAGCAATGCGTGTTGAGGCATATTCCCACTACACTGCGTCACTACTTACGCCTGCAGGCGTAAGGTTTTGACGCAGTGGCGTCCTAAAAGTGGCGCAGTGAAATCTTGTAGATTTCACGGAGTCACTTTTACAAGGCCTACCTGCGTGGGAACGCCCACCCTGCATACATTATACCTGACGCAGGTATAATGTGACGCAGGGCTTTACAACGTGACACATCTAGGGAGATGTTGTAAATAGGCCGCATTGTTTGCGCCGCTGTTGTGTCAAAAAAGTGACGCAGCTGCAGTGCAAAAGTCAGGCAAGGGGCTTGTAAATCTGCCCCTTAGTATCCAACACTTTATAAACTACAACACCATGTACTGCGTATACATAGTGGAATGCAGCAGTGCTGAGATGTACATTGATTCGTCTGTGAGGGATGTAAAACAGCATCTTAATGAATGTGTAGCATAAATAAATATTGATATGAAATGTCCACTAGTTATACATCTTTTTTTTTTTAAACCAGATTTTATTGGCATTTAATAACATTCGCATTACATATACAACATTCTCAGTGAATCTCACGTATATCTTAATGCACTTCTGGCAACTCATACTCAACTGTTCAACTAAGTTCCCATTCCCCTCTCCCGCCCTCCCTCTCGAGTTGCTTCCGCTGCCGCCTGTTCCCTCTCTTCATAGATGTTGACTCCTAAGATCTTCCTACAGTAGGATCTTTTATTCGCACATATTGTGCGTCGTGTGTCTAAGGGGAATTCAGAGAGAAGTCCTGATCTCTCTCTGTCTAGCCTGATCTTCCTCTGTTGTCATGTCTCTTGGTGGGGAACCATCGGGAGATGGTTGCTCCTGTTCCTGGTCAGGCGCCGTCAGTTCGTCCACTAGTTGTCCCCATGCCCTGCTCTGTCGAGGGTGCCTATACCTTTTCCTGCCTCTGCTAGTAGAATCCTCCCTTCTGCTCTTGCCCATTTCTCAAGCTCACGCCTCCACGTCCCAACCCATGGTCCCCCTGCTTATTTCCAATTGCTAGTGATCTCCCGCTTGGCTAGAACCAACGCCAGGTCCTGGAATTTCGCAGTCGTTTTGGTCTTGGCCGTGTGTGGGAACCAACCCAGTATGCAGTGCCCCGGGGCATGCATGCGGATTGTTCCTATGATGTTGTCACCTGCCCAATGACCACAGACGACAGTTCTGGTTCTGGGAAGTGGATCTTTTATTAAGTCCGTTATTGAACAAGGTGTGGGTTTTCTCAGGTGGGTCTGCTATCTTGACTCGTCGCGGGGTTCTCAGCGTTGCCACAGTGGTCTGGCCGGTTTCCTTTCGCCTCTTCACGTCTCTGGCAGTGGCCGTCCCCTCGAGGAAGAAGAGAGAGGCGATTAGTAAGGGTTCCCTGCTCACGGGTTCCCCCCTGTCTTCTCGCGCTCTCCTGCTATCGTACTTTTGCTCTTCCCACTCTGAGCTCCTCACCCACCCTGGGTTTCTTTCAGCCCTGTGGTCCCAAGGGAGCCACTTACTTCAGGGGCGACCTTTGCCCTATCGGTGACTTGCTAATGGTGGGAGTGGCTCGGTCGACGTCCTCCCAGCGTTTACCCACGTAGACGCTCAGCGCCCCAGACTACAGTTCCAGCCCAACGCCGGACCGAGCAATGTTGAATACAATAAAACAAAAAAGGGGGGGGGATAGATACCTCTACTCTTTGTCCCTCCTCCTCCCCTGCTCCTTACAGTCCTGTATATAACGCTTGCGTGTGCAACCACCCGCCCAGTCGGCGTCCGGTTCCCTTGATCACTTGCCTGAAGCCGTGACCCGATGATGGGGTCACGACCGCCTCGTCCAGCACGCCTTTCGCAGGGGACGCCTCCGCCCTGTGGTGATTGGTGTCTCTGCCGTCTTCCGGTGTCTTCACGTCGTTGCCTCTTCTGTTCTCCCTCTCCGACCTCCCTTCGGTTTCGTCGTCTCCAGAACCTCGCTCGCCGTTTCCGACCTCCTTCTTTCGCTTGGCGACTTCCGGGTCTTTTGTACTCAGCCCCCACGTGTCCACCGGTATCCATGGAGACGGCACAGACGTTCGTCCTTCGGTGCCCCTGGGGTACTCCTCGCAGTCCTCCCGGAGCACCCTACCACAGATGTGAAGGACCTCTTCCCAGAATGGGATCAGTGTGGGGCAATCCCAGAACATGTGCATCATGTGTGCCTCTCTAACCCCACACCCAGGGCAGGCCGCCTCCTCAACGTTACAGTGCTTCCTGATGCGTGCCGGAGTGAGGTAGGCTCTTTGTAGGACATAGTAATTAATTAATTTAAACCTTGCGTTTCTGGTTGATTTTGGTGTTCTCTCCACTATACTTTCCCAGGCCTCTTCCGGGATCGGGATCCCCAGGTCCTCCTCCGACTGTGAACGCAATCTCTCCATCGGCCTCTGGATATCTTGGCTCATTGCTGTGTATAGGCAGGACACCGTTTTTATCCTTCCCGCCGACGTAGCTACATATCAGCAACTATCCAGAGCCTGGGGTTCCACGACCCCCGTCCCCCAGTGCTTTCTCATACTCATGGTGATTGCCCTGTGCAGAAGAAAGTGTCCCTGGGGCAGGTCATATTCTGCCTGAAAGTCTTCAAAGGGGAGCAGTTCAGAGTCACGGAACATGTCTCCCACTCTCCGCACACCTGCCTCCTCCCAGTCGTCCAGTCCCGCCCAAGTCCCTCTGTGTGGGAGGCCATGCAGCAGAGCAACCACCAGTTCAGGCGAGTAGGGGATCCTAATATTCGCACGCTGAAGGCATCTGGACCAGCACTTATTGATTACCTTAGTTTTAGTAGTGTCCTGTGCTGTCTGCCTTTGCACCCGTAAGAGCAGTTTTGCTTGTTCTGCCTCTGACGGCGCAAAGGGATATTACGTCTTTTCTGGGTTCCGCCCCGCTGCCAGCCACTGGATCAAGCAGTTGAGCTACGCCGCCAAATAATATGGTACCGCCATCCCTCCCGTCGCCGAGGAGCGTTTCAGTGTGGTTAGAGCCACTCGCCTGCATCCGGTTCCCCACAGGAACAAAGTAATCATGGAGTCCAGGCCCCTGAACGTTGCCCTAGGGATCCAGACCAGGAGGGTCCCGAAGAAGTACAGCAGACGGGGAAGGGCCACCATCTTCAACAGGGCAACTCTGCCAGCCATAGACAATGGGAGGGATCCCCAGAAGCTAATGGTCGCTCTCAGAGAGCTTACTGCGTTGCTCACATTGCCCTCGAGCAGATCTGCTGCTTCATGGTAAATTCTTACTCCAAGGTAGGGCAGGCATCTGGGCTCCCACTGGAGGCTGTCTAACACCAAGGGCGAGGGTGTGTTCGGTGCCATGGGGAATAGCTTTGACTTCTGCCAATTGATTTTTAGTCCGGACAGGTTGCCAAACACCTCCAGCGCGTTCTGCGCTCCCCGCAGATCCCTCTCTAGGTCGCTGAGGAAGATCAGAAGGTCGTCCGCTTAAAGGGCTATTTGGTGCTGCACGCCTCTCACCAGGAGGCCTCTAAAAGCCTGTACCTGTCTCGCCCGGGAGGCCAAAGGCTCCATAGCAAGGGCGAACAGCAGCGGAGATAGGGGGCAACCCTGCCGCGTTCCCCGCTGCACCTCCTGTCTTCCCGATATCACTTTACCTGTGCACACTCTTGTCCTGGGGTTGGTATATAAGTCGCACCCACGCCGAGAAACAACCTCCCAGCCCCATTGTGTCCAGTACCTCATAAAGGAAGGACCCCTGAAGGCTATCAAAGGCCTTCTCAATGTCCACTGCGAACACAGCTGCCTCTGGTTTGTCGTAGTCTCCTGATTCCATGATGGCCAGTAGCCGCCTTATGTTAATTGCCGTGTTACGCCCCGGGATGAACCCAGCCTGGTCCGGGTGTACTAAATTTGTCATATGGGGTAGAAGTCGGGTCGCTAGGATCTTACTCAGTATTTTGTAATCCATGTTTAACATGGAGAGGGGCCTATAGGCTGTGTGGTCATGTGCTAGTTTCCCCAGCTTCAGGATCGGTACAATGAGAGCTTCCCTGGAACTCTCTGGCAGAGTTCCGGCTTCGCGAGGCGCGTTGTATAATGCGGTTAACCTAGGCGCCAGTTCCTCGGTGTATACCCCGTAAAACTCCGCCGGCAAACTGTTGGCCTCAGCTCTCCGTGGTCTCTCTGCAGCCGCTACTCACTGCACCCGGTGGGGATTCGCTCCTCTGGGCCCGTTTCTTTCTGCGCGTCTGTCTACATTCCGCACTCCTCAGGGCTGGGGCCAGAGCACTTCCTTCTGTCGCCGCTTCAGCCACAGCCAGTCTGCACCTTCAGCTCGAGGTTTGGTGATCGCCGGCCGTCCGTCACTGCCCCTCAGGTCTCGACGAGGCCCACAGCCTCAGGTCATGGCGGGTTGCACAGCACTCTAATTCTGGCACCTCTTCGGGGACAGCCCCAGCTTCCGGGAGCTCCTCCCGTCAGCGCCGATGGGCGCCCCCATTTTGTGGAGGCCGTGTTGCTTCTTGCGGCCGTGCTCCCACGATTGCTCACTGCTCCGCCATTCCGCAGCGTCTCACCACTGGGGAGTTTCTCCTCACCTCAGGGCAGGACTGGGGGGATTAATGGGACCAGCTTGGCCCTCGAGGGGCTCAGGATGGATCATGATGGCAGTCAGCCGGGCGGAGCTCCGGAGTTTTGCTGCTCACTCCATCGCTGCCAGACCACACCCCCCCTACTAGTTATACATCTTACTGATAAACCAAAAGGGTATCTATAAAAAACAAAATCATACATACTAATATCAGAAGGCAACATCTACAAAGCCATGATAGCCGGCACCCCTGCCTAGTGGGCAAACTTACCCTCTCTGGGGCTCTAGTCACACATCTGCGACCTGGACACCATCAGAATGGAGGCAAGAAATGCAAAAAAGAAAAAGACAACAGGCCATGTCTATCGACCCACCCAAGATCTAGAACAGCATCCTCATATCCATAAGTACTGTCCTAACTCTGCTCCAGTTTGGGAAAGACTTTAAGGCCCAGATTTAGAAACATTTTGCGTTGTGGTTGGGTCACTTTTTTGGTGTAGCCGAACACAAAATGCTGGTCGCCGGGTTTGTAAATAAATGTAATACAACGCAGTGGCTTGCACTGTGTGGCGTCACATCTCCTTGTGGTAGGTGTTCCATGGGTAGAGCATGGGAGTTCCCAAGTCTCCAGCCATGGAATTTGATGCAATCTCAGACTTTCTAAAGGAAGCAAATCTGGAATTGTGCCAAAATACTGTGCCTACCACAGAGAGGCATACTGAAGAGAAATATCTTTTTTCTCACCTAGTTCCTTCCTCTTTCTAAACGCGCTGCAATCTGGATGCAGTAACTGTACACTCTCGCTCATAGAAATGAGCTGCCCCTCCAATCACTCTTGACCGTGAGTCGACTGCGTCTCCGCTAGGTTGGTCCCACATACTACCACATGCATGAAAGGGTTGGTAACAGCAAATAGTTCCGGCAGTTACCAGGCAGGTTGCAAGATAGATCTCAATTCTCAAAAACGTTACCACATCATTTAATGGGTCCTCATGTTATTCTTCATTCATGGTGCAGAAATCTGTAATGGGTGGTGACTTGGGTGGGCAAGTAAAATGAGATTAAATTAGATTTATCAAAGCGCACACATATCTGAAGGTTTCAAAGTGCTAAAAGACTAGGTAACTCAAATGAGAAAAGAGCAAAAAATATTTTTCTCTGTTATGTCTGGAGATTACTGAGTGAAAAGCCAGATTTCAGTGCTTTTCTACAGGAGGTATAGGACACCAGTCTAGAGACCTGCTGAGGGAGAGAGTTCCACAACGTGGCTGTAGCAACTGAGACGGCTCTACCTCCCCATCTCGCCTTAAAAAATGTGGGGATAACTGCCAAACTTCGATTTGCTGATCGAAGATGTCTAGAGAGGAGACACCACTGGAACATACCGGTTGGAATCGGTGATTCTGGGCCCATCACCTCTCTCTAGTTACCACTCATGTCGTCATGGAGCCCAATCCTCAAGCTAACCCACGTGACCTCAATGTTCTCACTCACACATGTAGTACAATTTCCACTCAGGTGTGTAACAACCTAATCTGAAGTCATGTTGGGAAATGAAATCAAATTAATTAAAACTCCTTAGAATAGCCAAGGCTCCTCTTCCCAGCCCATGCTTACAAGTGAAGAACCAGAACTCGCTAAAGGTTGCCTTGCTTAAAACCCCTGCCGCGTGCACTCACCGTGGCTCTGGCACCCTCATTCATCTCAGGGTAGGAAAGATATTAAAACACTTTTAATGTCTTGAATTTTAGATCATTATATGAAAGAAATAATTAGTAATTGATTCCCAGGCAGAGAAGGGTGATTTCTTTAGTTGAAATTGAAAATCTTCCAGTGTTAAATGACAAGACAGTAGAGCCAAATTTACTAAGGACTTGTGTTGTTCTTGCGTGATGCAAGTTGTCGCAATGCAACGCAAGTCCTTCAATGGGATTTACAAAACCACACAAGGGGTGATTTAGGACACCTTGCGTGACTTTGTAAAGAAAGGCAATGGAACGCCACGCCTTGCGTCGAGTTGCATTACATTTCGTTGTGGTAGGTGTCCCATGCACGGAGCATGAACGTTTCCGTGCATCCACCCATGGAATTTCATGCAATCTCAAATTTACCAAGGCAGTAAACCTGAGAATGTGCCAACGTGGTGCGCCTACCACATGGATGGCTGACGAGGAGAAATCTCTTTATTTCTCCTCGTTATTTCCCCTTCCCATATGTGGTGCGTTCTGCAGCACCTCGACAGAGGAATATACCTCAAAGGATTGTTTATGTGAAGGAAGGTATCTGAGGAGTCGAACTGGGTACTGGAGGCTGCTAACGGTGGAAAGCGGTGGAGTGGCTTATGGTCCCAGAGCTCTGGAAAGGTTTTTCTGATGTCACCCACTCAGTCATTTAATCACATTTTGTTAAAATAAAATCATCAGCTCTGCGCTATGCAAAGCTAGAAAACTATGCAAAGTTGTCACCCTTTCAATTTTACAACTTACTACAGTCCTAGATCAAATGTGTGACAGACATATCTAACATTGGTGTCATAAAAGGTCTGCAAAGGTCTGAAAAGTTGGGGTGTAGACAGGGAGGTCTACTGTGTTTTTACCTAGATATCCACTGTGATTGCTAACAAGCACTGTTAAAGATCACCACACTGCATTATTGAGTTTCAATATTTTGACGAGGGAAGACAGCATTTTAAATATATATTTTTTTAATTTGCGGAAAATATTTCACATAGTCCTTCTTCAGTGTTCATGGTATATGAGAGCGCAGGCTGTACTGACAAAGGGCTGTGGCCAAGGGCATGACCTCTGTCCAACCCCTCAACAGGGGAGATGGGGTGTCTGTCCCTCCCTAACATTGTGTGCCCAGCACTAGCAAGAAGAACCTGGCCCAACAACATTCACTGCTCGGGTGAACAAGCCCCTCATACAGGTACACCACCCCACGGTTCACTCTACGCCTCCAGCAGCACAACTTGCCATCAACCTGGAACCAGAGAGACTTCTGTGAGGCTGGACTTCCAACAGGAAGATGCACTTGGCATTGTCTGGATCACTCCAAAACTGCAAAAGTGTGTTCTTATAAAGGAGTTAACAGAGGGCCTGACCCCCAACTGCCACAGTTTCTGGAAATATAAGCTGGGCCTGTAACCCAAGTGTTCAAGTTCATCTATTGACATCCTGGAGTTTTGTGCACCAGCAGAGATGGAAGGACTGAACCTCCCTGCCTTCTATGTGGAGATCCTGTCTTACTCAATGCAAAACTACCAATCTAGCAACTCAGGATTTGTCGAGCACGGCTAATCGCTCGTGAGGGTATCCAGGTTGTGAGTTTCTCTCCCCATTAATTGTCCAAGATCAGAAACGTGTTGCTTTTGCCTTGCCCAACCATCATGAATAAAGTGCTCTGCATCCTCTCCATCTCCTCAAAGCAATTTGTGTGTGGTCCAAGACCAGGCAGAGAATACAGAATGAGACAAAGAAGCCTGGGAGGCATCGCTGCTGAGATGCAGATTGCCTGGATTCTCTTCTTTCCTCTGTGGATGGCTCATCCCCCTTTATGTTATGTTATGTTATGTTATGTTAATTAGTTTATAAAGCGCACAGCTGCCCCAACAAAGGGGCGTCCCGGCGCTAATACAGAGTCTGAGAAGGCAAGAGCTAAGCTGTGGGGAACAGGTGAGTTTTAATGGCCTTTCGGAAAGATAGCAAGCAGTCTATACGACGAGTCTGTACTGGAAGGGAGTTCCATAGTTTGGCAGCCAGACAACGAAAAGACCTGCCCCCAGCCCTGATACGTTTCACTCGTGGGACAGTGGCCAAGAATTGTTCCGCAGAGCGTAGCTGGCGAGCAGGGACATAGGGGACCAACAAATTGGATAATATCTCCGGGGAAGAGAACTTGAGAATTTTAAAAGCCAGACATAATGTTTTGAATTTGATCCTCTTGGAGATAGGGAGCCAGTGGAGGCGGCGTAGAGCGCCTGACACAGAGCATTTTCTAGGGAGTCTGAGCAGAGCACGAGCAGCTGCGTTCTGGACACGTTGGAGACGGTTTACTTCGGCCTTGTTGGCACCTAACAGTAAAACGTTGGCGTAATCAAGTCTTGATAGAATAGTCGCCTGGACTATCAATTGACGTGTAGCCGGATCAAAAACCCCAGAATAGGCCTCAGCCCCCGTAGGAGACCGAAGCAGGTACCGGCGACCTTCTTAGTGTGATCCTGGAATCCAAGAGTGGAATCGAGCCAGATCCCTAGATTCTTAACCAACAGCTTAGGTGTTGGAGCGAGGCTCAAGGATGCCGGCCACCACTGTGTACTCCAAAGCCCCTTATCATTCCCCACCAATAGCACCTCAGATTTGTTGGCATTGAGCTGAAGGCAGTTTGTGGTCATCCAGCGTGCAACCGCCTCTAGACCATTCCGGAACTGTATAGCGTCCCGAGGCTGGTCACCAGAGAGGGCTACCACCAGCTGAGTGTCATCAGCATAAGAGACCATGGTCAAGCCATGGTCCCGCGCTACTCCTGCCAGGGGTTGAACATAGAGATTAAACAAAGTAGGGCTCAGCGCCGAGCCCTGGGGAACCCCTGTTTGATGGAGTGGGCATGAGAGAGGAAGGGGGCGGAGACCTGAAAAGATCTGTCGGACAAAAAAGACCTAAACCATTCCAGTGCCGAGCCGACTACCCCTGCTTCCTCTAAACGGTGCAGGAGGATCTGATGGGAGACCGTGTCAAACGCGGCACTGAGGTCCAGCAGTATCAGAGCCGCCGTTTGACCCTCATCCAGAATGGTCCGCAGGTGTTCACTCACTGCTAATAGTGCTGTCTCTGTACTATGACCGGAGCGGAAACCATTCTGGGAGCGGTCTAAGATACCGCTATTGTTCAAGAAGTCCGAAAGAACCTTATTAGTATGAGCCTCCGCGATCTTAGCGACCCAAGGCAGAAGAGAAATAGGTCGAAAATTCTCCGGCTTAGTAGGGTCCAATGAGGGTTTTTTCAGCAGGGGATCACCTAGCCTGCTTCCATGCCAGAGGGACCATTGCTGTAACAAAAGAGGAATTAATCAACTGGCATAGGGGCGAGAGAAGTATAGATAGACAATCTCTAAATTGGGCAGGCCTCATTGGGTCCAAAGGGGAACCAGATTTAACCTTAGTGCTTAATATAAGAAACTCATCCTGAGATATAGGGGGAATTGCTACCAGGGTAGCAATCGGCCGAGATGCTAATGGGGCCACAGGGTCCGAGAGGCACGTGGAAAAAGATTTATACCAGCAGTGCAAGCTATCCTGCACAGGTCCCCTAAGGCACTGAGCTAGGCTGCAGCAGCCACATTGTGCCTCTGAGATCTTCCCTATTGCTGCTTCAGCTGGCTGCTCCTGTGGATCCCTAGTGTTCAGCTTTACTGGGTCTCTCTCCTCACAACCATGGTTCACACTACATTCTGTAACCCGCCACTGCCTCAGCAACCCAGAGCAAGCTTCACGGAAGTGTGGTCAAGCATGCACTCCGCAACTCACACTTTGGAGAACACCGAGATGGCCATTCTGACTTGCATGATCAGACCATGCATGTTGCATGGGCCGCGTTCGAATGAAGAGCTTTGATTATGACGATTCTGCTAGTAGATGAAAATGATCCCCCGCATCCTGAACCCCACATTGTAAACTGCAAGGATATCCAGAAGTATCAGTACGGGGCTCTTGAACCTTAGGGGAAAGTCTTATGTTGGTTTAAAAAGAAGATATAACACTGACTCATCCATGAACATATGGCATCCTATCATTATCTTAAGTTTATCAGTAATTCTAGCACACACCACCCTCCAAGAGTAAGCCTTGGCTATTCAATATCTCCCATCTGAAGGTGTACCTGCCAAATAAGTGAGCTCTGTGGCCCCTCCAAGGGCCAGAGAACCCTTCACTGTGCTCCTATCTGTGAGGCCACAGTAGAGAAACAGAAGATTCATTAGATGGAGTGAAGAGGAGACACCATACATGTCCCAGTCCCTACTGGAATAATGAAACCAGCAACAAGATGTCTAAGGTATGCCAGCCTTTGTGCAGCCATTTCCGCCACCACTGGAGCCTTCGTGACAAAAACGAATTGTGTGACTGGAGTTACAACCCTTTCACTCCTGCCTCTTATGCTCTGAGCCACTAATGCTGAACGTCAATCAGTGAATATGGATTTCCCAGGTGTAATGATTTAATGTTCTAATCTTATTAATGAGACAGGGGCTAGTATCATGCATTACTTTCTTACTTTAAAGCTCACAGCATAACAAAATAGGCTGTAATAAGTGAAAACAGCGAATGGATCACATGTACTACCGATCCCATGAGACACTGGGTGTGAGACTACAAAGTAACTTCAAATCATTCCAACCATTGCCTATACAGACATCCTCCCTCTTTCTTGAGGTGAAAAACAGTCAATTCAAAGTTGAAGAAGTGGAAAAATTGGAAATAAAATTAAAACTCCAATTATGGATAGAAATGTGGTCCAGTCTTTGACTTCTGAGATGTTATGATTCAGACTGGAGATTTGTTGATGCGGCGACAGCTAGGAAAAAATAGAAAAATCTGTTAACTCAATAAATCGATCAACGGTGGGAAAAAACACAGAATCATGAATTTATGTAAATATTTTAATATAATATACATTATAGTACATGTTCGAATTTTGTTTATTTAATTTCAATAAATTATGCGGATGGATAATACTTGTCTCTGTGTCTTTAGTAAAAATGATGACTTTCCATCAGTAACCCTTGCAAAACTCCCCATTTTATGCCAAGACCAGAGGCTTTGTATTATGCTAGTTTAAAAATTCACCAGAGGTAAGGAAACATGAGCAATAGGTTTATGGTAAGAAGTTTTAAATGTGGAAGCTGAAGACCCGCCGACCATTTTTAAATCATCCTCCAATCTGGCACCAGCGGAAAAAGCCTTTAGCGGCCATGGCTCCTCTGGAAGAATGGGCTCCGAGTTGGGCGATTCCAACGCCTGCTTGGGGCATGATTCATTTTATACATCTTGCCAAGGCAGCAGAGGAGGTGTGAGCTTCAACCAAGGAAATGAGTACCTGAGAGGAGGAAGGATATCTCAAAGAGGTCGTTTGAGTCTTGCAAGTGACCTAGTGTGAGCGCGGTAGCGGGGGAGCGGCGGTAACCGGCAGCGGCAGCAGAGCCGCGGGGGCCAAGAACTGTGCTCCGCGAACCGGGAGCTGAATCGGAGCTGAACCGGAGCCGGAACAAGAGCCACAGGAGGCTGCAGGAAGCCCCGGTGAGCCCCTGTGACCCCCTGTGAGCCGCGCAGCGCCACGGGGGGCCCAGGGCCCAGGGCATTGCGAGCATCAGGAGCAGTGGGGAGAGCGGGGGCACGGTGAGAGCGGTGAGAGCGGTAAGGCATGCCTCAATGTCACCTTGAAGCGCAAGCAGAAGAGAGCTGAATCCAGGAATTGTGCTCCAAGTAACTGCTTCCAGTGGCAATATTTGCAAGTTCTGGAGAAACTTACCGGCGGCTGCTGGTTGCTCTTCATTGCCCCGCCCTGCTGCCACTGCAAACATTGTCACGAGTGGAGTGGACGCGTACTCCATTTCCTAGGAGCCTCGGGGCGCATATTCTACCTGTCACCGGACACGCCCGGAGGCGCTTAAATCAGCGCGAGGGCTCCCGCAACCCGTCTGCGCCCGTCAGAGCCTGAGAGAGGCTGGGCTGGGCCACAATTAGAATATTTCCGTACTGGTAGTGAGTTGCTTGGTTATTCAACATATAGGACTACTTCTAACCCGCGATTAATAAAGCCTATTTGAGGCTAATTTGAGGCTAATTGTCAATAGTTTGCAATTATGAGTAGGCGTAAGTCAGGGGTGGTGGGAACCCTAGATGCCTTTCTTGTTCGTGCGGAATCTGCACTTATCCATGAAATCGAATTGACTGAACGGCGGTTGTCTCTGGATCCTAAATCTCTATTCTCATGTCAATCTGGTGTGGGGACTAGTGATGGTCTGGAAACTTCCTCTGCTCACCCACCTGCGGACAATACCTCTGATATACATGGTGCTTCCAGTAATCCTATTAACTTGGAAATGAGTCCTCCGTCTGGACCATTACTAGGGTCAAATTCTCTTGGTGTTAGCACTAGAGGGCAGCAAGCAAGCATCAACAAAGGCTCAAAAAGGGGACATGACCCTATTACAAGGAAGAAAAAATGTGTGGTCCAGAAACAAAAACAAAGAGTGACTCGCAACGCAGTTTGCCAACTTAGCTCTCCGGCGGTGAACGATAAAGCCTGTATATCACCTTCATTACAGGCCATTACTGCAAATAGTTCCCCTGCATGGCCAAGCGAGGACGCTTTATGTAATCGATTAGAACAATTGGTATCTAACCTTCTTGCTCCTTTGTTGCATAAGTTATGTCAAATTGAAGCAAGAACAGTCGCGTGATTCTATCCAGTCACCCAATATCGACGCAGCTAATTGTAGGGGCGCTGGTTTGATGTCCCCGAGGAGAGGAAATGATATGGGAAAGAGTACCAATGCTAAGACAAAATGTTCTAATTCTAAACCCTGCCCGGATATTAATCATGATTTAACTAAACCCAGGCCCTCCCACGTAAATGTTGGACCATTGCCCTGTGCACATAATCAGATTAACCAGAGTCAGAGTAAGCCATTGATACAGTCAAAAGGAGCCGCACCAGCTGTTAGGGTGGGGGATTTGGATAGGAACTCAGGTGAGTCACGTAGATTGGATTCTAACCAGAGGAGTGCCAGTGGCATATCCCCTAATGTGATTTTAAATCTTCCGTCAGAAGCAACACCTTACACTGTGGTCTTAGCAAACGTCCCACAATTATCTTTAAATGAATTTGAACATTGGTCAACACTGCGTAACAAAGCTTGTCATCTACTGAGTACGAGAACGGGGCTAAATAATGTTCTTTTTAATGAATTTAAAATGGTACGCAGGGTATCATGGGTTGGAAAGTCTAGTAAACGGTTATCAGGTGATTGTGTAATTTTATCTTTTGGGTCTCCAAATCTTGTTCAGCTCATTTTGGATAGAGCAGGTAGTGGGCAGATTAATGTAACTGACATTAATATTCTTCCATTGGGGTTTTTCCATCAACCACAGAGTGGTGGTCCATGCTATTGGCAGCGGGATTCATTCCCAGAGAATAGATGTCATCTTTATTCGGTGCCAACTAGCAATCGTTATGAAGTATTTGGCTCAATGGAAGATATCGATTGACTTATCGATCGAGAATCAACTTTATCCCACGTAGAGTTTCTGCCTAGTCCTGAAAATGAATTAACAATTAGTGCGCTTGGATTAACTAAAGATTGTGGGGACGTATTCACTACTAATAGAGAACACCTGATTACAAATGACGTAATATCAATCCAGGATAGTTCCCAGCTTTTGGAGATTGATACCGACCATAAAGCGTTAAAGACGCCCGGTGTCTGCCAGATAATTAACACTCAGGGTGTTTCCCGTTCACGGTTATTGGAGTTTCCCACTAACTTTATTCCACCTAAACTGGCTAATAATAGTTTGAATAATAACGGAGAGGAAGCTCTTTGTAAACTGGTGTCCTGGAACATAGCAGGTCTTCGCCAAAAGTTGACCAACTCTATTTGCTGCGAGTATATACAAAGTCAAGATATTCTTTGTTTGCAGGAGACGTGGGCAATAGACCCGCTATACATTAATGGATTTAAAACTCTGCACACAAGGGCAACTGAAAGTAAAGGAGGTAGGCCTAAAGGTGGCCTTTGTACATTTGTATCGAATACTATGAATTTTAATAAGGTAGAACTTTATTTAGAAGATATTTACTATCAGCTAGTTAACATTCAAATTGATAGGAAGCAATCTGTCATCCTGATCAATTTTTATAATAATATTCCCCTGCCTGATGTAGAAACTGTGATGAAAAAGTTAGTAAGTGATGTACAATCATTATGGCATAAAAATGCTGAAGACACGATGATACTTCTGGGAGGGGATTTTAATTGCGTTTTATGTTCAAATGCTGATATTAATATGTGTGGCCATGATGATAATGAAGGGTTCAGTTGTACGCACTTTTGTCACACAAAATTGGGGGAGCTGTATAATGAAATGTTGTGCACTCTGGATTTAGGTTTCGTGAATGAAATGTGTCCAAAGCCAGCTCTAATGGGTTACACCTTTAATGGGCGGGGCTTATTCTCAACAATAGATTTCATATTTGTGTCAAATAACCACGCTCCAAGAATCAGATCGTTTCCTATTGGTGATATATCTCTGAGTGATCACTTCCCGCTGTGTACTACAATTAAAGGATGGACGAGTAGTTCAAGTATAGGAAAAAACTGCCCCTGCCTTTAGAATCAATCGCACTTGATAGAACTAACGGTTTTACTTTGAAATGGGCTATGATTGATCCTGAAGGCGTTATAAAATCCGTGGTAAATAAGTGCAAAGCTGCCTTTGATACATGTCTGAATGAGTCAGCAACCCCCGGTAGTATTCTTGACATCTTTTGTATTAATTTCTAGTGCTGTGAGGGAGGCCCTCTTTGTACAAAAACATTGCAAGGTAAAATCAACAGGGTGGTTTGACTCGAACTGTACCAAGGCACACCTGAATTTAAAAAAGTACTCCATACTATTCCCAGAAATCAGGATGCCATAAGGGAGGCTAGGAGATTCTACAACCTGGCCATTAAAGAGAGGAAAGCCAGCTTAAAAAGGAAGCTTGGGAGTCCCTTCATCTGGCCGCTTTAAGCAGGGACAGTAGTGCCTTTGGAAGGCGGTTAAAGCACCATACCTGAAGCAAGATGGGGGTCCCGCTATTGAGATTGCCATCACAGAGGACCAATGGGTTGAGCACTTCACAGAGGTGTTCAAGGGGGTAGGTCACACTGACAATAACTTAGGTGAAACACTATTAACTAGCAACACTGAAAATATTGACCTCCAATTTACCCTGGAGGAAGTGACAGGGGCGATCTCGGTCATTCGAGCAGGGAAGGCTCCAGGACCCGATGGTGTCCCATGTGATTTGTTTAAATCAAACTTAATTTTATGGGGGCCAATTGTAACACAGGTAGTGAATGCAAGTTGTTTAGCACCTTTCCCGCCAACCTGGGTAGAGTCAATCATTGTCCCCATTTTTAAAAAGGGAAATCGCCAGGACCCTAGATGCTACAGGCCTATTTCCTTATTAGACTCAATGACTAAAATTGTGGGTCGTGTAATATTAGCAAGACTCAAGGATTGGGCACTAGATAAGAACGTTCTCTCCGACCTTCAATATGGCTTCCGTGAAGGAGTGGGCACTAATGAACAGAGTTTAAATTTAGCCCTACTGGTGGGAAAGTATGTACGGGTAAAAAAAGGAAGTTTGTTTTTAGCTTTTGTAGACCTCACCGCTGCTTTTGATTCTGTAATACACGCCAAGCTTTGGGAGGTTTTAGAAAAGATAGGCGTTGAACAACAAATTATTTATTTTTTACGACGTTTTTATTGTAATGCTCAGACGAAAGTTCGTTTTGACATTAAGGGTGGGTGTACAACTCCAATTCCAATAAGTAGGGGAGTTAGGCAAGGATGCGTCCTTGCCCCATTCCTTTTTAATTTGTATATAAATGATTTAGAGGAAGCATTGATTAAGAAACAGGTCGACTACCCCAAGATAAATGGTCGTCCTATCCCCGCACTTCTATACGCTGATGATGTGGTTTTATTGTCACGAACTCAAGTAGGTCTACAAAAGGTTTTAAATGGTTTTAATGAATTTATGAATGAATTAGGACTTACGGTGAATACATCTAAGACATATGTCATGAGATGTGGTAGGGGCAGTAAAAAATTTTGTGAGATGTTCATAGGTGATCGAAAAATCGAGGCAACAAAACTTTTTTTGATATCTTGGAATACCATTTCACCAAGATGACTCATGGGTTCAGGCAGTTAGAGCTAAAAAAATTAAGTTTTATTAGAACTATCTCAGCACTCACCCAATTTTCAAAAACGTTAGGGAGAAGACCCCCGGTAGAGCTTTTACAGATCTACCAGGCAAAAAGTATCTCAACTGTAACCTATGGCTCAGGGGTGTGGGGTATTGCAAATACCCAGTCATTACAGTTTGTGGAAAATAATTTTCTAAGATATATTTTGTCAGTACCTAGATCAACCTCTTCCTATGTGTGCCACGCTGAACTGGGTTTAACTTATTTGTCTGATCTCATTAAACTGGAGCCGGTTCTTTTATGGCACCGAGTATGGACAAAAGAAGAAACCAAGCTAAACAGGGATATTTTAAAGGATATTTTAAAAATGGAAAAAGTCTTAAGGATACCCTGGGTCAGTTATGTACGAAAATTCCTGCAGAATCTGGGACATCTGGAGTATTTCACTGATCCTGATTCTATGCAAGCGGTACGTAGGAAAGACTTAAAAAAAGAGGGACTTGTGATGTTGGAAATGTCACGGTTAACGACTGAAATATTAAAGCCCACGGTACTGGAAAATCAAATGATTTTAAGTGTTTTTAAAATTCAGCCATATTTGGCGATAGTATCAGAAGGATACGACAGATTCCTACTAACAAGATTCAGGCTTGGAATGGTACACAGACTTATTAGTTTTCCCGATATGAATGACTGGAGCCGAACTATGATACCCTGTCCCTGTGATAATTGCTCAAGTCAGTCCACTATCCATGTTATTTTCTTTTGTGGATTTTATACTTTCATTAGGAAAGTCTGGATTCTGCCAATTTTGAGAACTATGGGGATAAGAAAATGTCGTCCAGCTTACATCGCATTACAAACTATGGACAATGCTAATATGATTTGGAAAATTGCGATGTTTTTAAAAAAGTGGTCAGCTCTAGGAAGAGCATAATATCATGAGGAATTGTTTTTTAAGAATATTGTTTTTAGAATTAATGAAACGTTATGAATTTTTAATTGATGTTATTAAGTGCGATATAATGATCATAGCTGCTGCTAAAATTTCTTTATGAATTAATTTGAAAAATCGATATTCAATTTTAAGTCTTTTAACATGATTATAATGTGTACGAATTGCTTTTATGATTGCAATATCTTACAATCGAATAAAGCTGAATTTGATTTGATTTGATTTGATTTGATTCCCATATTCCTTAAGACACCAAACAATACAGAGCTGAGGATGAGGCGTAAAGGAAGGACGCTCCTCCGAGGACGCGAGACTTTGGTCCTCCTTGAAACAGAGAAATAGACACCCCTAGCATTATAGCTGACGGATCCAGAGCGCTAATAGCCAATACTGGTTTGCAAGAAATTCAACATAGTGACATAGTAAGTTTTGCAGAAATGTTTTTGGGAGACAGCACATCATTGGCTGGCCAAAAAGTAAAAAGAATCCAATATGGTATTGATATTTCAAAGATATCAAAATTTAGGAATGGGTGTTATATTGTTCCTAATTCCAGGGTGTAGTCTGCATATGATAGGATGTTCTCCTATAAGCTTGCCATCAAATGTATCTGTGATTTAAAGATATTTCTACTCTACCAGTATTAACTGCTCTGTAAGACTTACCGAAGGAGATCAAAGAACTTAAGAAATCTGCTATTGTGGTGAAAATTGCAAAAAAAAGGTATTGGAATGTCATTCCTAACACCAGCTGTTCCTGGGGCCCAAGCTGAATGGACAGTTTTAGTAGAGTAACTTGACGGTCCTTCTGTAAAGAAGTTATGCCAGAAACCTTCCAAGCCAATAATTGAAAATGACTCAAAATGACAAGATTGTGAGGTTGACCTAAATGATTGAGGAGGAGATAACTGACATCTGCTAACAGCTGTGAGATGTTTGTCGACATCTGTAAGAGATATGGGAACCATATCTGGAACGGACATGAACGCGTTACTATGACAATGGTGGTTTGTTCTCTTGTGACTTTGGCAAGAAATCTGGAGATCGTCAGACCAGGAGGTGATACATTGGAAGGCTCATCTTCCATCACCTTAGAAAGGTGTCCATGGCCAAAGGCAACTGATCTGGTCTTGGAAGTTGATGGTTGAGACGAGAAGCACAAAGCTCTATGGAAAGAGGACCCCAAAGATATTGTATTTGTTGAAAGAAAGGATGGTGATGACATTTGCAATTGATTTAATCCTTTGAATTAGGAGAGTTCCAATCTGCACCTTTGTTTAAATGACCAAGACACTTCGCCCTCACTGATAGTAAATGGAATAGACAGAATTCCCAAAATTGTTTAGCTAAAGTTGCGAAGATCTTTCAATCTGGTCCCCCTAGATGGTTTATATATTGTAAAATTGCCCATTTGACGAATGACTGGACATCTGACAGGGTCTTTGGTGAATATCTGAATGACAAAGGAGCCTACAAGAAGCTCTAAACAATTGATGTGTAGCATGGACTTCTTCGCGGACCATGCGCTGCCAGTCGAGAATTCTCTGCAGCGAACGCCACAACCAGATGCACTTGCATGTGACTCTAACACTAGATCTAGGGCGGAATTGAAAACGGCCCTTCCATTCTAAGGCTCTAGGGGGCACATTTTCAAAGATTGCAGGCTACGCAGTGCAGCTAGAGAAGTGGCTGTGCTGCGATGGGTGAAAGGGAGAGAGTGCACCAATGCCATATATTTTAGGAAAATGCACAGTTTGGTCTGTCCCTGCGCTCGTGCACTAGTGCCAAAACATGCACGCTTGCACCATAGTGCAAGGGTGCCTACTGTAGGGGAAGGATAGTTTTTAAAAAATATAATTTGAGGCTTTTCCTCTTTGCACACGTGCCGCAGGTCCAGGCAGGCACACCATTTGGACACAAGCCCATCTCTACAAATCTTTATAAACATGGGTTTGCGTCACAATCCCTGGGGGGATGCGTGGCTATACCCAAGCACCACCCATGGAATGCCTCCCTGGCGTAAGGCAATGCAAGGCTGTGCAATTTGCTGCATTACTTTTTTTTTTACAAAGCCACGCAAATCAACATTTGCGTATATTTATAATTCCTAAAAAGGATTTTGCATCAGACTGCATCAAAAAAGAGATGCAACCCAGATGTGAAATCTTTGTAGATCTGGGCCCAGATGTTCTAGCCACCAAATAACTTCTTCCTTCATTTGGTATCTGGAGGAACTCGATTTGAATACCTGAGTTCTTTCTCAGCTGCAGGATTGTCAGTCTCTGTAATACTCGGTCATGGAAAGGTCTTGGAAATAGAGCTCGGATTGAAGAGGAAAGGAGGCCTAATATTTTGAGAAAGAGTTAGCAAAAGAGATAATACCTTTCTTGGAAGAGGTACTTTGGCTCTGGAAGTTGAAGTTAACAGGATGTGGACTCTCCCACAAATCCTTGGAACTCTAAAAATTGAATGAATAGGAGAATTGTTTTTTCTTTGTTTATAACAAATCCTAAGTCCTCTAAAAGAGGAATTGTGGTTTGGGGTGAAATAAATACTTTAGGCCCTATTCATAAATAGCACTTTTAGTACTCTCAGTAGTGTACTGTACTACTAAAGTGCTGGAAATGCTGGTCACAAACCTGTGAGTTTAAATCTCCGCCTCTCCTATCTTTTCTATTGCGAGATCCTCACACGTATAAGATTACAATTCAGTGGTAAGTGTGGGACAGACTAGAGGGAGTATACGTCAGACTGAATGGGAGGAGTTTAGAGAGGAATAAGGAGGGGCTTATGGAGGGTTGGCGAGGGGATTAGGGCGGGACATGTATCTACCTGCAAAAGGAGTACGCCCATCGCTGTTCACAAACTACACTTCTAAAGTTGCTACACACACGAAGGGACCCAAAACAATAGGGAATTACTGCAGCTCAGAGCTGAGTGAGTCCAGCGCCACACATTGCCAACCCCTGGTACTGCAATACCCTGTCATAGAAAATAATGGCGGCAGGGACTTAAAATAAAACCCCATAGAAAATGATGTTCAATTAAATTATTTGGAATAAACATATAAATAAATATAATTTAGTGTTAAAAAATCTAAAAATACAGCGTATTTATTATTTAATTATGAAATATTTTCACATCCTTTTTAAATGTTTAGATTAATGCAACATTACTTTTTATTAAAATAAATTAAATTACTTTTAAATTACTTCTATACATCACATTTAATAATAATGCATAATTTAAAAAAAAAATTAGTTTAGGTGGGAATTTATGTTTTAATTTAAACTGCAGATTTATATTTTTATTTAATTTAGTATATAGTAAAATAATTAAATATTTAATTAAAAATCAAGTTAATAGTAAGTCAAGGCTTACTCTTGGACGGTGGTGCGGGGTAGAAGTCATCAGTGGCTTAGCACGTCTGACATGGGCTCAAACGCACCAAGGAAGCGGCAGTCCTACCCCCTGGTTGGGTGGTTAAGGACACCCAGAGCTGGGGTGCAGTCACAGCCTGCGGCGTCTGCAGTTAACACAGAGATGACACCCCAGAATGACAGAGTCCAGACATGGGGTGCAGTCACAGCTTGCGGTGTCTGTAGTTAACACAGAGATGACACCCCAGAATGGCAGAGTCCAGACATGGGGTGCAGTCGCAGCTTGCGGCATCTGCAGTTAACACAGAGATGACACCCCAGAATGACAGAGTCCAGACATGGGGTGCAGTCGCAGCTTGCGGCATCTGCAGTTAACACAGAGATGACACCCCAGAATGACAGAGTCCAGACATGGGGTGCAGTCGCAGCCTGCGGCGTCTGCAGTTAACACAAAGATGACACCCCAGAATGACAGAGTCCAGACATGGGGGTCCTCCGCCCAGGTGTGAAGGGGTCCCCCAGGCATTGCTGTCCCTGATGTCATTAAACAAAGCATCCTTCTACAATGTCTGGAGATTGCTGCTGATGCAGGAATGAGTGAACAGCACTGCCCCCCTCTTTATTGATGGTCCCTTCATCGAAGGCCTCAGCAGTCCCAAGGAACGGTCCCTTTCATCCGCATCCTTTCTGATGGCGCTTAGGGGCAGTGCCCTCATGTCACTCACTGACTGACTGCTAGCATGAAACTGTGGGAATAACTGTAAGATTGCAATCTAGAATCAAGGTGCACAGACTCAAACAACACTGGACACTGAATATTGGGGCGACAGGAAATGCATTAATCTGTTTGACGTCGACATGGACAGCAGCAAGAATGTCCCTGTCTCAGAACACAGGATCACAGAAAAAGCCACTCTGTCTGTTTGTCTACAAGTGAAAGGGCCTCTTCATTTGTGAGTCTTCGTGTGTGTTTGTGTGAATATGAGAATGAGAATGAGACAGTGGCTATGTGAATGGATGGATGAGTGACGGATGAGCGTGTAAAAGGATGTATGAATTGCTGGAGGAGGCGTGTGTGTATGAGTGGGCGGAGATAGAACAAGCATTTGCAATGCAATCGGTCTCGCCTTTGGAACCTTATATGTATTTAAGCTATGCAGCACATTAGCCTGGGTGCTGAAACATCTACTGTTTTTTAACATGGAGGGAAAGTAAGCACCAAACTGCGTGACACGCCAGGTATGGGAACACATGGAGAGAAATATTGCCTTTCAGCGGGAAATGGTATAGTCCAAAGCACTGTCAGGGCCTTCGGTGGTCATATCACTGAAAATACAAGATTTGAAAAAAATATTATTGTCTACGGGTGCTCGTGGAAGACAATTTCTGTGGACTGGAATCTAGAGAATGCTAAAGTGATTCTGGTATTTTACTGACCTCTGCTGGTCGTTTTCTATCAAGAAGCCCTCTATGAGAAGTACGTGTGAGGAGAGTTAATAATCTCATTAACACGGGTGCACCATGGGTTAGCGCACTTCTGAACTCGTGTCACCTTTCATTCCTTTCACGACAATGCAGGGTGGGGTGTGTTCCCGGTGTAATCGTAGGGTTTTTGCCCCTATGAGGAGTAATTGTGAGGAGAGTTAGTAATCCCATGTCACGTGTCAGCTCACATCTCCTGTCAGTGGTGTGGGGTGTAAAGGTGTGCCTGCAGCAGGAGGAGGGGGTCATCGGTGCAGCGCTGGCAGCCTGACAAGCAGAGGGGAGGGAGGAAGAGGTAGCAACATACCATTTAAAATGAAGCACATAATTCATATACAACTGAGCAACTCGAGATATTAGCGGCATTGCGACTGTCGAGTCACAAAATATCTTTGAAAATACTATCTTGCTCTTGTTGTGTACCGTGCGGATTTTTGAATAAGGCCAGACCTGGCTGATTGGTAAGCAGATACGTTTACTTTATAAGTGACATTGCAGCAGGGGGAGAAAGGAGCAAGAAGCCTGGTGAACACACATAGGGACTGGAGAAACTGCGCTGAGAAAATGTTCGGTGGGGGTTAGATATACAAGCATGAGCGCCATGATGAAAGAGTCTGCAGAGTAAACAAAACAGGAACACTTCTCGCTAGAAAGCAGGCCAACAAAATAAAAGCTGTGTGAACTTGGAGCATTTACAAGCGTGGAAGACCGTGCGGCTAAGAACAGAGAAGTGATTTATTCATTTATTCAAACAATTGCAGTGGCGGTAGGGAGGCCGATGCGCACTCTGATTTTTACAGGAATGACCCAATCTATTCAGAAGAACCACAACTGCCCAAGATTAGACTGTCTGCCCAGAGAGCAGGACTACAGGCGGCGGGTATTGCAATGCAAGAAGAAAGAAAATAAAACTATAATGCATGAGCTAAAATGAAAACAAAATGGTGAGATTGCTCTGTAGCTGGCAGTGGGTGGTGGCCATGTGTTTAATGCGTGTGTTCCTTTGACACCATTATCTGCAGTGGGGCGTTACTGTAGCATCAATGTGCTGTATTACATGGCAGTGCCTACAACTCTTCTGCCCACAAACTAACAACACACTTGTCACCTGGACCTTGCTGGTTAGATCCACTTATGCCACCTGTTGCCAGAGCAGGCAATGTCCTTTTTACACAGTATGAGAGCAATGATTGAGGGTTGGCGGGACAGATTACCCTTACAATACTGGTGCTTACACAGGCATGCAAACCCCCTAGCAATGCCCACACACTCAATGAAATCCTGCTCTGTGAAGACAAAGTGCGACTAAAAAAACACACAATAGGGCAATATTACTCCAACGAAACCACCCCACCCCTATTCTATTTTTGAAGCATAGATTTCCCCCGTGCCCCTGATCTTAGACTACACCACAGCCCTCCATCTCCGTCCAGCCGGTTCCCGCTGTGAGGCAGGCGCAAGCTGGAGCCCCTTGACCGATTGGAAGGGAGGGAGAGCAGAGAGGGTGTGCTGGAGGAGCTTGTGGGGGGAACAGAACAGTGAAAGCAAAACCAGGGCGACGAGAAAGAGCTCATTGATACCTGCAGTTCTCTGCAGAGATTAGAGCCAGTCTTCGGCCAGCCACAGACAGACAGAGTGCCCCCTGCTCTGAGGCAGGCTGAAGTGCAGCCCTCCCTCTCGCCCCCCTGGTTTCACTGCTCAAAGCGCTCAGATACTTTTGGGTTTTAGTTCGCGCTATATAAACTTTTTTAAAAATGGTGCGCAGTCTGTCCGGGGCATGGAATGGAAGGAAGGGGCGAGGGTGAGCCAGAAACAATCCTGCGCCCTCCGCCCTGTGGAGTTTGGGAGTTAACTTTTGAAACTAGAAGGTTACACAGATCTCTGCAGCGAGTGTTCAACCTACTAAGCCATTTTGTGACCCACAAATGTGCACCAAGGTGCACAGGGCAAGTTCTGAGGAAATGAAAGGCGCACGGCCGCTATAGTTAAAGCACAGAAAAGAAAGGAAGGCTCGCGACGGCGATAGGAAATGCGTGCCACGCTGCCAAAGTAAACAAGCTAAACAGCGGAGGCACGCCAGGCAGTATCCGGCAGAGAATAGATTGAAATCTGACTTACCAGCTGAAGATCGGCGGATTCCTCTACTTGCATTCGTAAGCCCTGGCGGTCTACGGCAAGCCGGACATGCGTGTGGTGTTTTGTCGCGCATGCGTACGATGTAAGGCATCGCGCACATGCGAAACAAATAGTGCGAATGCACCCACGAATCAAATAGCAAACAAGCACTGAAAATGCAATAGGACGCGTATTTCCGCGAGTCCTATTGCATTTTTAACGGAAGTGCAGACGTAAAAGAAGGCATGAACAGGAGGGGGTGGGAAGGTGTTGGTGGTCGAAGAAGTCATGGAGTACGGGAGGGAACGGGGAGAGGAAGGGGAGCAAAACTGTTTATGAAGTAAAGGGGCCGATAGCCTCGGAAGGGTAAAAATGACGACATGCCCGTCAGGAGGCGGGATTACCAAGCCAACCACCAATCAAAATGCAGTAAATATTATGCAAGCCAATCAAAAAAAAAGGCTGGAAAGTGGGCGGAGCTTCCCCCACTATACTGTATACACCATCTCTCGACGAGACAGCGCATGCACTGCCTAGCCGAGACCTAAAAAGGATGAATAGATTTATGAATTGACGAGAGCACTGATGGATGAGTGGATGAGGGATGCATGATAGATTGAAAAGAGCATGAATGGATTAATCAGTAGCTTCTGAAAGGGAAAGATGGGGCCAGGAGTCTCCGGGAGCAATAGCTGAAATCCCAGAAGTAAATTTCCACTTGTTGCCAAGTTCTGCAGCAGAACAAGCATTAGTCTCCCTACAAATATGCTGCTAACAATCCTTAGCCACACAAGCTGTGAAAACATGCTCTTTGAATTATAATAATAAACCAGAAATGAAATCATCAGCTCCATAAAACTTGGTGCACAACTTGACAATTACTTTAGAACAGAGAATGTGGCTGAGATTAAATACAGAGAATATATTAACACATTGCAAGGAAAAGTGATATTAAACAAACATGCATTCTTTATTTGTCATTCATACATCAATGAATAGCAGGTGTAACCTAAAAAGGGGATCCTTATTTATAACATTACCAAGACCTGCGATGCTGAGCATGGATGTCTCTCGCGTCCTTCCAGTGGGACAGTTTGCTATGCACTTCTGACACTGCTAATAAGTGTAACCTTTTGCACCATGCTCGACCGCTTAAGAGGATGTGCGTGTGCGGAGGGTGAGGGCTCTGCTGGATGTGTTGTTGTAATTTGGCAGCACTTAAGTTAAGCATTGGCTGAAGACAGCCTGTATTCAGAGGCTAAATTGTCAGCTTTGTGGAATCCATTTTGTATTTCTGGCAGCCATTTTGGCTGCCATGTGCTACCATGTCCGCTCTGTCCTACCTTCCTGTTAACTGCTCTTGAAATCTGCCTAGAGACAAGTTATATTTAGTTCTTTTTGCTTTGCACATGCTCAGTTGATCTTGCAGCTGTTCCGAGTTTATAAATGTCAGGATGTGTCTACTAGAAGTAGAAACTGTTAGCTCCACCCACTTGTCGACTGTGCATTTTCTGTATGACCTTATATGTACCTAAAACCAGCATTTGTGTTTGTACCGCCTCCATTTGAGCCCCTGTGTGGGTATAAAAGGACCATGGTCCTTCCATTCAGTGTGCTACTTCATGCATTACCGAAGGGTGGTGTGTAAACGTAGCTCCACCTCATGAGGTTTAATAAACTCTGTCTTTCTTATTCCAGTTTCTATGCCAACTTCTTCCTAAGTGTCTGAGGACTCTGTGCAGAGAAGGGTGAACCCCTAAGCACTGGTAGGCCTTGCTGAGGCTCACTACTACAAATTGGCGCCCAACGTGGGGCTCATCGGCGACTCGGATGCCCGAAGGACTGGTCGAGACGAAGGATTGGAATCTCGCTCTTGGACGCGATCGCTGCCTGAGGAGACCAGAGTCTTGGCACCCACGGCGTTTTTCCTTTCTTTCTGATCTGACCATCCCGGCGGCGCCGGTCCTCGACTGAGATCTCTTCTGTTGATTCGCCGTGCAGTGACCATTTGGTCGATTTGAGAACTTGGCAGTTGGAACCTGGACACCATTTGATTGGTAAGAGCCGTTTTGTGGCACTTGCTCTTGGTTTGATGCCTTTGATTGGTAAGGTAGTTTTAGTAACACTTACTGTGGCTTTGTTTGTATGATTGGCCAATTTTGGAATTTGTTTTGTAAATTATATATGCATTGCAATACATATAGGCAGGTAATGAGGAGAATTTTCTCTATTTAAAATTGCTTGAACAGCGCAACGTACGAAGAGTACCTTAAGCGCTACTTTGATTATAATACTGCATATTTTGCACTATTTTTTGGCATGCCTGTTTTCAGCACACTTCGTAGGATGTGTTGCTTTTGTAGTGGTACCAATTTGAGACTTGACGAAGCACAACCAGCCTCCCGGAGGGGACGCCTAATAGGGATATGTATATTAAGTATGGTATTTCTTCTATAATGTACTGCACGTTATGGAACAAATATACTAGTAAAGATCCTGAGTTGCGTTGGCCTATGTATGGGTCATTTGATTTGCGAAAAATTCAGTATGTGGAACAATGTATGTTTAAACAAAAGACAAGGCAAGATATGTTTGATTGTGTGCGAATGTGGGAGAAAGAAGTGCGTGAGCGAATGAAGCGTGAGCAAGCCTTGATTGACAAAGAACAGCGAAAGACCATTTATGCGAAAGCATTAGAGTTAAAAAACAAGGAGATGAAAGAAATTAAAGAGGGGAAGATAGGGAACGCCATTTACAGGTAACTGGCCAATACGCTGTTAGGCAGCCCCTTTATCCTATCCTTAATAAACCGCAAGATGATTTCTTGTTATTAGATCGTTCTCCACCTCCGTATATTTTTTCTTCCGCTCCTCATGAGTCAGATGAGGACTCTTTTTCAGACCAGGACAAAGCTCGAGAAACTCGCTCCATGCTATCTGCTGAGCGTGCATCTGACATCAGATCTACTGCGCGTAAAGCCGTTCGTAGTACTACCACTGCTTCTGAACTTTTAGATAGTATAAAAGGATGGCAGGAAAGGGAGTAAATATATTTTACCGATACATTTGCTGCAGAGGTTATTGAACAATTTAGGAAGTATTCGGTAGAAGTGGAGCCCGATGATGTAGCAGCTGATTGTAAACAATTACGTGACGGTCTTTTTGTCTTCTCCCAGGTGGCTGACACGATCAGACGCTTGGTTAAACTGCGTGTTGAAGCAGCCCGTTTGCGAGAGGAGAAAAAGGCAGCAGAAACAGCTGCACTAGCATCTCAGATCAGCATGGCACGAACTTCTACTCCTGAAACAGATAAGAATGTTGTAATTCATGTGAAACTCATGCGGGAAGCCGCGCCTTTATATGTTCCTCCTAAAGGAACGGGTACAGAGGATGATAAGACTTCTCTTAATGCGAAAGGGTACTTTATTTATAATTGGGTTTACACTCCTTGGAATAGAGCAGATGTTATGGCCCTTAAAAATGCATTGCCTGACCCGCGAAAGAATCCAGCAGCCTTTTATGAGGAAGTTGAGGGTGCAATCAGCTCTTGTACTATGACTTTGTCGGATATTGATTTGTTTTTGGATTAATATTACCACCTGATATGTGGAGAACTGTGCGCAAAATAGATGATAATGCGACATTTGGAGCATTGTGGAAAGATTTAGAGCGGTTAGATGAAGATAGAGAACCTGCACAGAAACCGTGTCAGTTAATTTTAAATCTTCCGGCAGCTATATTAGTTAAATTAAAGACGATCGTTCCCCTAAAAAGATAGATTGGACAGTGCTAGCGTCTTGCAAGCAAAAGGTAGATGAATCAGTTTCTGACTTCTTCACACGCTTTGAAGAAGCATTTCACGATTTTAGTGGCCAGTCATTGACAGATGACACGGGTAGGCATCTGTTTGTCGATAAATATGTCGCAAACCTTTTGCCAGGAATAGCTAGTCGCTTAAAGGCCAGTGAGAGTTCATGGACTACATCTTCTCCGGTTTCTCTTTTAACTATGGCCCAGTATTATGAGCGGCAAGAATTAGAAACCAAAGGTAATGAGGACAAAAAGTCTAAGGAGTTGAAAACAAAGGTTATGTTGGCTCAAGCTTATGGTCCGCCTTCTAGAGGTAATGATAGAGGGGGACGTGGATCTTATGGTTCGTCCTTTCCTTCCTCTGCCCGTTCGAATTTGTCTGTTGATCAGTGTGCGTACTGCAAAAAATTTGGACATTGGCTTTCTGATTGTCCAGTGCTGCGTGCTCAGCAGAATCTACGTGGTCGGGGACAAATGAGAAATCGTTCAGGATATCAAGGGCCTAGAGGAAGCGCGAATGATCGTGCTCGGTTTGATGCTAATATACGTGGGCAGGATGGGTTTAACACTTTTGATAGAAGGAACCAATATCAAATGTCTGACTATGTGCCCTCTGATTTTCAAGACTCTGCTTATGCATAGGATTGCCTAGGATGGGGTAAGGAATCAGTTGAAGTTCCAGTAGATCAGAGGGGTCCCTATGTTACAGCACATGTTTTGGGTTCTACTGATCAGTTTCTGGTTGATACAGGAGCTACTCGTAGCGCCTTGTCTAAACAATTGGTTCCAAGGGCTCCCCTGTCTGGCTTAACCATTACATCGATAGGTTTCGATGGAACACCTTCCCTTAGCCCATTGTCACAACCACTTGCATTTGATGTTGATAAGTTTACTCCTCCATGTCCGTTTTTGCTTTCTCCAAACACACCAGACAATATTGTGGGTCTTGATATGCTTAAATATTTTAGGGCTACGATACGGTGTTCTCCGGAAGGAGTACGGGTTATTTTGAATGACAACTACCCTGTGATTGAGAGATCTTGTATTATTAAAGAGGACATTGCGCTAGCCTCACTCCCTAGTACTTTGTGGGCTACTTCGGACACTGATGTAGGACAAATGGTTATTCCACCAGTACATATTAGTGTTAAGGAGGGCGCTTTATTGCCAAGACTGCCTCAGTATAAAATTTCTCGAGAAGGAGAAGAAGCACTCACACGTATTGTACATGATTTAATTAAGGTGGGGGTTGTGGAAGAAGTTCCTTACAATGTCTGCAATAGTCCGATTCTTCCCATTTTGAAAAAAGATACTGACACTAGGATCTATAGATTTATCATCGATTTGAGAGAAGTTAACAAGATTGTAGTACCACAGTACCCTGTAGTATCTGACATAACGACATTGCTTACCTTGGTCCCTCCAACAGCAACTACATTTTCTGTAATTGATCTGAAGAATGCTTTCTTCTCGATTCCTATTCATCCTGATAGCCGATATTTGTTCGGTTTCACTTTGAATAATAGATCATACAGATTTTGTAGAGTTCCTCAAGGCTATACTGAGAGTCCTAGTATTTACAGTCAAGCATTAAAAAGACAGCTTGATTCCTTTACCTTGTCTAAAGGAGTGGCTCTCATACAATATGTCGATGACATCTTGTTGGCAGCTGATACACCTGAGCAGTGTGAGAAATGCACTTTGTCTTTGCTTTCTTTTCTTGCTACACACCACCATAAAGTATCACGGAAGAAATTGCAATATTGTAGACCGAAGGTGACCTATTTAGGACACCTTCTGTCTAAGGAGGGCCGTGCACTGACACCAGATCGCATTCAAGCAATTTTAGACACCCCAGTACCTTCCACGCAGAAAGATGTCCGTGCATTCATTGGTCTGACTTCGTTTTGCAGGCAATGGATATTGGGTTTTTCACACATTGTTAAACCCTTGCTAGCACTTTTGACTAAAAACACTCCGATCCCCCTTCCATGGACAGATGAATGTCAAAATGCTTTTTGTCAGTTGAGACAAGCTCTTTGCTCTGCACCAGTGTTAGGCACACCAGATTACACGAAGGCTTTTACACTCTATGTACATGAGAAAGAAGGATGTGCATTGTCAGTTTTAGTACAGACACACAGGGACAAACAGCGTCCTTGCGCATACCTTTCTGCAGTTCTTGACCCTGTTGCTCGTGCATTACCTGGGTGCTTCCGTTCAGTTGCAGCGACGGCTGTGTCCATACGTCAGAGTGAAGGGATAGTTTTGTCACACAAACTGTTGGTGCTAGTACCCCATGCAGTAGATGCCCTTTTGAATCAGACTAAGACTCAGCACTTAACTAGTGCTCGTTTGACAGGATACGAATTGACACTGCTAGCACCTCATATTACCTTGAAGAGATGTGCGACACTGAACCCCGCCACTTTGTTGCCATATCCTGCGACTCAGTCTCAGTCAAAGGAGCCTCACGATTGTATATTCGTTACTGAGGAACAGACAAAGGGTCACATCGATTTGCAAGATACGCCCCTTCCAGATGTAGATGGGGAACTGTGGGTTGGTGGGTCCTGTCTGAAGTTACCAGATGGCACGACTTCAGCTGCTTATGCAATTACCACGCTTGAGACAATAGTGGAAACAGCTCGCATACCTCAGAAGTCGGCTCAAGCTGCTGAACTAATAGCTTTGACACGAGCATGTGAGCTTAGCACTGACTTGTGGGTGAACATTTACACGGATAGCCGCTATGCTTTTGGAGTGGTTCATGATTTCGGCCTACTCTGGAAGGAAAGAGGCTTTCTTACATCCCATGGGATGCAGATAATGCACGGAGAGTTAGTGCATAATCTCTTGACTGCACTTACATACCCAAAGAGAGTTGCTATTATGAAGTGTAGCGCACACAAGAAAGTGACTGACAAAATAGGACAAGGCAATGCCTTTGCAGACCGCGTAGCCCGTGAGACTGCGATGCAGCGAAGCACTACACCCATGTACGTAGTGAAATCACAAGCTGAGCATTGGCATGATGCTAGAGAAGAAGTATTGGATATACAGAGATCTGCTTCTGTGGAAGAGCTTGAGCAATGGTCTAAAGAAGGAATATTAGATGATGAGGGTTGTTGGCGTAACAAAGAAATGAATAAGTGGAAATTGCCTGCGGCCTATTTACAACCTATGGTTCAAATGGCACATGGGCTGGCACATGTTGGAGCTCTAGCAATAACTAAATTGCTTACACAAGTTTGGGAGCATCCTGAAATTGCTAGCACAGCCAAAAGGGTAGTACAGTTCTGTTTGATCTGTTGGCAGTATAATCCTGGAAAAGGGACACGAACTCCTACAGGAGGGTTTGCTACACCAACCGCACCTTTTGAAGTTTTGCAGATGGATTACATCCAACTCGAACGCTGCAATAATCTGAAATATGTCCTAGTGGTGGTATGTGCCTTTAGCAAATGGATAGAGGCATACCCTATGAAGGATAATACTGCTCTCACCACAGCAAAGGTGCTTCTAAAGGAGTTTTTCCCTAGATACGGTGTTTGCAAACTTTTGTGGAGTGACAATGGACCTCATTTTATTGGGCAAGTTGTTGAGCATGTCCTGAAAGGATTAGGGATCAAACAGAAATTCCATACAGTTTTCCACCCGCAATCAGCAGGATTGAAGGAAAGGTATAACGCTACTTTAAAATCAAAGTTGGCGAAAATACTGGCTTCCACGTCCCTAAAGTGGCCAGATGCACTACCTTTGGCATTACTATCCATAAGATCGGTGCCACATTCACGATCAGGTCTTACCCCCTATGAGGTGGTGTTTGGGAGACCGATGAACATTTGGGGAATTCCTAAGCCACGCCCCATACATGATGTTCCTTGTGTTCTGATGAATGATTATTTGGCACAGTTAACTGACAGTTTGATTTCTATTCATCAACAGGTTCGAGAAGCTCTTCCTGACAGATCTACAGGTGAGGCCCACGAACTCCGTCCTGGTGATCACGTAATGGTCAAGGTCTTCGACAGATCAAACAGCTTGGAGCCGAGGTGGCGAGGACCAGAGCAGGTGCTCCTTGCGACAAGGACAGCAGTTCGAGTGACAAACAGAAAGAATTGGATCCACAGCACACACTGCAAACGCGTGTCGCCTGCCTTGGTGGAACCTGCTGTGTTGACCGACCATCGAGAGATTCTGGAGACGGAGAAAGGCCAAGCTATCTCACCTGACGAATCTGCGGAAGTCTTCCCGGACCACACGATCACTGGAGTATCCAGATATCAATTGAGACCGAGGAAAGGATCTGCAGTTTTGAAAAAGACTGGTTGAGCTACCGCCCTGGGTTAGTGAAACGGAGAGCCAATGTGGCAAGGGGAGGGGGATCAGCCCTGTATTAGTGTAGTGACACCCGCTTTGGCCCATGGTGAAGAAATCAGCGGCTGCCCAGGGAGAAGAGCTCCAACGATTGTTTTCAACAAGTTTTCAGAAAGATCAATCATTACTGCTGCTAAAATGACCAACAAAAGAATCATTTGTGCTGTAGGGTTTGTTGTTGCTATGGTGGCTATGGCAGCAATTACATGGTACATCGAGAAGGTGGCTCCTGTTCGACAGCTTTTTGTTGCCACTACGCCAGTACCCGTGGAACACCACTACTTTACTCTTCCTTACCATGAGCAAAAGCATCGACAATCTTATCTAAACAATACTTTTATCCAGATGTTGCACCATACTCACAATGCTACAAATACTACCAACTGTTGGGTGTGTGGGATGATACCTGCACATCAAAAGAAAGGAGGAACACCTTTTATTCCTCTTCCATTTTCTCACAATGGTTCTTGTCAAGCTTGGTATGCGCTCTTGTTTGCATATGGAAAGCCTTCAGTAGGTGGGATTATTTTTCAACTTAATAAAGTATGTTATCAAAATAAAGAAGGTTATCCACAAGCCAAAGGGACTAAATGGGAATGGGAAGAGTATCAACCGGACAATATTTCAACACCATATGTTTTCACAAATGTGAGAATAATAAAGAACATTGGACCTTTTGTGATTTCTGTGACAAAAGCTAAAGCAGATTTGTGTATTTGTAGTGTTGGAAGAATTCCAGTGGGGAGGAGCGAGTGTACTGTAATCCTGACCATTGAAGGTGCCAATAAGAGCACTTTCACAGCCTCGCATAACACGTATTTTGTGTGTGGAAATAACGGATATTATCAATTACCTGTTGGGTGGTCAGGAATCTGTTATGTATCTTTTCTGTTGCCCCCTGTGTTTCTGGCACCTGCATTGTATCACCGTGATTTTAAACTGTACAATGATATTTCCAAAAACAGAAATAAGAGGACAATAAGTATGGATGAAGTTGACCAAACCGACACTACCCTACAACAATATGTTGATTTCAACTTGGGCTTATTTTTCTTTCTGGGTGCTGCATTAAATAGCAGGAAGATCAGGCGACTAACTCGTGTTGTGGAAGCTGTTACCAATCAGACAGCTATGGCACTTGGGAACATTACAGAGGAACTACAGATTGCAAGGATTGTAGCACTCCAGAATAGGATGGTGCTAGACGTAATTTTGGCTGATCGAGGTGGTGCATGTCGCATCATCGGTAGCAGCTGTTGTGTATTCATACCGGATCACTCACCTTCAGTATATGACGCAATATCAAAACTGCATAAGATTGCTGCAGAAATCCATCCAGAGACTGGTACTTGGACTTTTGCTGGATGGTTTTGGACTCTTGTTTCTGCTTGGGGCTGGAAGCTACTGACTATCCTGTGTGTAATAATTATAATACTTTTTTCATGCTGTGTATGTATCCAATGTGGTCCAATGCTTTGCTCCATTTGCATCTCTGCTTGTATACCTACCAAAGGGAACGTTGCTGAAACGAAGGCCCAACAAATGTTGAATAAAGAGGTGGCCGAAATAATGTTAATAGATGTACGGGATGAATATCTAGATTACCCCAAATAAACGAATGTCTTCAGCCAATGCTGAAAGGGTCGTCTGTTGTAATTTGGCAGCACTTAAGTTAAGCATTGGCTGAAGACAGCCTGTATTCAGAGGCTAAATTGTCCGCTTTGTGGAATCCATTTTGTATTTCTGGCAGCCATTTTGGCTGCCATGTGCTACCATGTGCTCGCCATGTGCTCTGTCCTACCTTCCTGTTAACTGCTCTTGAAATCTGCCTAGAGACAAGTTATATTTAGTTCTTTTTGCTTTGCACATGCTCAGTTGATCTTGCAGCTGTTCCGAGTTTATAAATGTCAGGATGTGTCTACTAGAAGTAGAAACTGTTAGCTCCACCCACTTGTCGACTGTGCATTTTCTGTATGACCTTATATGTACCTAAAACCAGCATTTGTGTTTGTACCGCCTCCATTTGAGCCCCTGTGCGGGTATAAAAGGACCATGGTCCTTCCATTCAGTGTGCTACTTCATGCATTACCGAAGGGTGGTGTGTAAACGTAGCTCCACCTCATGAGGTTTAATAAACTCTGTCTTTCTTATTCCAGTTTCTATGCCAACTTCTTCCTAAGTGTCTGAGGACTCTGTGCAGAGAAGGGTGAACCCCTAAGCACTGGTAGGCCTTGCTGAGGCTCACTACTACAGTGTGTGTGCGGAGGGTGAGGGCTCTGCGGGATGTGCGTGTGCGGAGGGTGAGGGCTATGCGGGATGTACATGTGCGGAGGGTGAGGGCTCTGCAGGATGTGCATGTGCGGAGGGTGAGGGCTCTGTGGGATGTGCGTGTGTAGAGGGTGAGGGCTCTGCAGGATGTGCGTGTGCGGAGGGTGAGGGCTCTGCGGGATGTGCGTGTGCGGAGGGTGAGGGCTCTGCAGGATGTGCGTGTACGGAGGGTGAGGGCTCTGTGGGATGTGCGTGTGCGGAGGGTGAGGGCTCTGCGGGATGTGCGTGTGCGGAGGGTGAGGGCTCTGCGGGATGTGCGTGTGCGGAGGGTGAGGGCTCTGCGGGATGTGCGTGTGTGGAGGGTGAGGGCTCTGCAGGATGTGCGTGTGCGGAGGTTGAGGGCTCTGCGGGATGTGCATGTGCGGAGGGTGAGGGCTCTGCGGGATGTGCGTGTGGAAAGGGTGATGGCTCTGCAGGATGTGCATGTGCGGAGGGTGAGGGCTCTGCAGGATGTGCGTGTGCGGAGGGTGAGGGCTCTGCGGGGTGTGCGGAGGGTGAGGGCTCTGCGGGATGTGCGTGTGCGGAGGGTGAGGGCTCTGCGGGATGTGCGTGTGCGGAGGGTGAGGGCTCTGCGGGATGTGCGTGTGCGGAGGATGAGGGTTCTGTGGGATGTGCATGTGCGGAGGGTGAGGGCTCTGCGGGATGTGCGTGTGCGGAGGGTGAGGGCTCTGAGGGATATGCGTGTGCGGAGGGTGAGGGCTCTGCGGGATGTGCGTGTGCGGAGGGTGAGGGCTCTGCGGGATGTGCGTGTGCGGAGGGTGAGGGCTCTGCGGGGTGTGCGGAGGGTGAGGGCTCTGTGGGATGTGCGTGTGCGGAGGGTGAGGGCTCTGCAGGATGTGCGTGTGCGGAGGGTGAGGGCTCTGCGGGGTGTGCGGAGGGTGAGGGCTCTGCGGGATGTGCATGTGCGGAGGGTGAGGGCTCTGCGGGATGTGCGTGTTCGGAGGGTGAGGGCTCTGCGGGATGTGCGTGTACGGAGGATGAGGGCTCTGTGGGATGTGCGTGTGCGGAGGGTGAGGGCTCTGCGGGATGTGCGTGTGCGGAGGGTGAGGGCTCTGCGGGGTGTGCGGAGGGTGACGGCTCTGCGGGCTGTGCGTGTGCGGAGGGTGAGGGCTCTGCGGGATGTGCGTGTGCGGAGGGTGAGGGCTCTGCAGGATGTGCGTGTGCGGAGGTTGAGGGCTCTGCTGGATGTGCATGTGCGGAGGGTGAGGGCTCTGCGGGATGTGCGTGTGGAAAGGGTGATGGCTCTGCAGGATGTGCGTGTGCGGAGGGTGAGGGCTCTGCAGGATGTGCGTGTGCGGAGGGTGAGGGCTCTGCAGGGTGTGCGGAGGGTGAGGGCTCTGCGGGATGTGCGTGTGCGGAGGGTGAGGGCTCTGCGGGATGTGCGTGTGCGGAGGGTGAGGGCTCTGCGGGATGTGCGTGTGCGGAGGATGAGGGTTCTGTGGGATGTGCGTGTGCGGAGGGTGAGGGCTCTGCGGGATGTGCCTGTGCGGAGGGTGAGGGCTCTGAGGGATGTGCGTGTGCGGAGGGTGAGGGCTCTGCGGGATGTGCGTGTGCGGAGGGTGAGGGCTCTGCGGGATGTGCGTGTGCGGAGGGTGAGGGCTCTGCGGGATGTGCGTGTGCGGAGGGTGAGGGCTCTGCGGGATGTGCGTGTGCGGAGGGTGAGGGCTCTGCGGGATGTGCGTGTGCGGAGGGTGAGGGCTCTGCGGGATGTGCGTGTGCGGAGGGTGACGGCTCTGCGGGATGTACGTGTGCGGAGGGTGAGGGCTCTGCAGGATGTGCGTGTGCGGAGGGTGAGGGCTCTGCGGGGTGTGCGGAGGGTGAGGGCTCTGCGGGATGTGCATGTGCGGAGGGTGAGGGCTCTGCGGGATGTGCGTGTGCGGAGGGTGAGGGCTCTGCGGGATGTGCGTGTGCGGAGGATGAGGGCTCTGTGGGATGTGCGTGTGCGGAGGGTGAGGGCTCTGCGGGATGTGCGTGTGCGGAGGGTGAGGGCTCTGCGGGATGTGCGTGTGCGGAGGTTGAGGGCTCTGCGGGATGTGCATGTGCGGAGGGTGAGGGCTCTGCGGGATGTGCGTGTGGAAAGGGTGATGGCTTTGCAGGATGTGCGTGTGCAGAGGGTGAGGGCTCTGCATGATGTGCGTGTGCGGAGGGTGAGGGCTCTGCGGGGTGTGCGGAGGGTGAGGGCTCTGCGGGATGTGCGTGTGCAGAGGGTGAGGGCTCTGCGGGGTGTGCGGAGGGTGAGGGCTCTGCGGGATGTGCATGTGCGGAGGGCGAGGGCTCTGCGGGATGTGCATGTGCGGAGGGTGAGGGCTCTGCGGGATGTGCATGTGCGGAGGATGAGGGCTCTGTGGGATGTGCGTGTGCGGAGGGTGAGGGCTCTGCGGGATGTGCGTGTGCGGAGGGTGAGGGCTCTGCGGGGTGTGCGGAGGGTGAGGGCTCTGCGGGATGTGCGTGTGCGGAGGGTGAGGGCTCTGCGGGATGTGCGTGTGCGGAGGGTGAGGGCTCTGAGGGATGTGCGTGTGCGGAGGGTGAGGGCTCTGCGGGATGTGCGTGTGCGGAGGGTGAGGGCTCTGAGGGATGTGCGTGTGCGGAGGGTGAGGGCTCTGCGGGATGTGCGTGTGCGGAGGGTGAGGGCTCTGCAGGATGTGCATGTACGGAGGGTGAGGGCTCTGCGGGATGTGCGTGTGCGGAGGGTGAGGGCTCTGCGGGATGTGCGTGTGCGGAGGGTGAGGGCTCTGCGGGATGTGCATGTGCGGAGGGTGAGGGCTCTGCAAGATGTGCGTGTGCGGAGGGTGAGGGCTCTGCAGGATGTGCGTGTGCGGAGGTTGAGGGCTCTGAGGGATGTGCATGTGCGGAGGGTGAGGGCTCTGCGGGATGTGCGTGTGGAAAGGGTGATGGCTCTGTAGGATGTGCGTGTGCGGAGGGTGAGGGCTCTGCAGGATGTGCGTGTGCGAAGGGTGAGGGCTCTGCAGGGTGTGCGGAGGGTGAGGGCTCTGCGGGATGTGCGTGTGCGGAGGGTGAGGGCTCTGCGGGATGTGCGTGTGCGGAGGGTGAGGGCTCTGCAGGATGTGCGTGTGCGGAGGATGAGGGTTCTGTGGGATGTGCGTGTGCGGAGGGTGAGGGCTCTGCGGGATGTGCGTGTGCGGAGGGTGAGGGCTCTGCGGGGTGTGCGGAGGGTGAGGGCTCTGCGGGATGTGCGTGTGCGGAGGGTGAGGGCTCTGCGGGATGTGCGTGTGCGGAGGGTGAGGGCTCTGCGGGATGTGCGTGTGCGGAGGATGAGGGCTCTGTGGGATGTGCGTGTGCGGAGGGTGAGGGCTCTGCGGGATGTGCGTGTGCGGAGGGTGAGGGCTCTGTGGGATGTGCGTGTGCGGAGGGTGAGGGCTCTGCGGGATGTGCATGGATGTGCGTGTGCGGAGGGTGAGGGCTCTGCGGGATGTGCGTGTGCTTAGGGTGAGGGCTCTGCGGGATGTGCGTGTGCGGAGGGTGAGGGCTCTGCGGGATGTGCGTGTGCGGAGGGTGAGGGCTCTGCGGGATGTGTGTGTGCGGAGGGTGAGGGCCCTGCGGGATGTGCGTGTGCGGAGGGTGAGGGCTCTGCATGAGGAGTTGTCGCCGGGGCAGAGAGCCTTCCCCACATACTAGGGTTTGAGCGTCTGTGGATAGTAGGCTCTCCGTGAAAGGTTATGCACGGGGTGACAGCTGGGCATAGGAGTGGCTTGGCAACCTAATGGGACTGAGGAGCTTGGAGGGACTGGGCTCTTTGTGAAGAGCTCTGCTCAGGACAAAGACTGTATATGGCAGGAGTTTCACCGCCTACTGGGGCTTTTGTCGCTGGAGGGAGTGGGCTATCCAAGAAGAGTTTTGCACAGGGTGAAGGCTGTGTGTAGCAACTGGTTGGGCCAGCTAACGAGGCTTGTGTGTCTAGAGGCAGTGGACTACAGTCAAATTGTTTTATATAAGCACATATGTTTATGTAATTTTTTGATTCACATGATTCAGCACCATTTAGTATTTTTTTTTACATATTTCAAGGGTAGTACTGGTTTGTAAAGGAAATTGGACATCAATATCTTGGATGATGTCATCAACAATGTCATTAGTGATGTCATTAATGAGGTCATTTGAAATGTCATATATGATGCCATCAATGATGTCCTTGAACATGTCATGAGTGATGTAATATGTGAGGTCAGAAGCAGTGCAAGTTATAGTTCGCTCAGAAAACGATAACTGGTAAATATACATTTTAGTTTTTTAGTTGAAAATTGTATTTTTAACTGACATTTTTAACTAACCATCACATCGCTTTAACGTTTGCTTTTTTCTGTGAATTTAAAAGGTTTTTTCTTTTTTAAGGCAAAGTAAGATATTATTCCTACACCTAAGTATAACGCCATTTTAACATTTGTTTTTTTCAGTAAATTCCTTAGGCTTTTTTAACATAAAGTAAGAGTTTATTACCCTACTTAACTATAATGTCACGTTAACCCATTTTTCTCATTGGATTTCTTGTTTGTTAGCCAAAGTATGACATTACTGCCACACCTTAATATAATGTCACTGGCCTGTGGCGGTGACCCCCCTCCATACACTACGAGGCAATGAGAGCACGCACTCACTCACTCACTCACTCACGCACTCACGCACTCACTCACTCGCTCACTCAATCCACTTTATTTCGCATTCAACAAATGCATAAAAGTACATAGTAATTATAATTATACATCATAATAAAAACCTGACACTACCAATTCATCAATGTACAGAAACTGGAAAGTGAAGATAACCGACAATAGAAATATTGATAAAAAACAGTCGTTGACAATAAAATCAGCAGATTAAATGTTAAAAGGAAGAATAACAATAGCCGAGTCAGTATAAGTATTAAACAATGCGCACAGATAAAAGTGAATGACAAACACTCCAGGAATCATTTAACTTGCATAAAAATCCATAGACAAGGATTAGTATTCAGTTAAAAGGATCCCCTGGACGAAGACACCCTTCTAGTCTCTAAGGCCGACTGTAAGAAACACGCTGTCGCAAAACACATGAATGGTGATTCCAAGTTTTGTATTACTGCGAGAGCTTGTAGATGCGAGCGTAAGCTCAGTTTTCACAACAGTGGAATAATACATTTTTTCCTCTGAGCTTTATAGAAGAAACAAAAAAATAAGATGTGAGCGAGTAGAGCGATCGCCACAAGGGCATAAAGACAGCTGATTAACCGAATATGCTTGTGATGGATAGCCAACCATTAGAGGAAAAAAATTCAGTCTAAACCTTGTCAACAAAAAATGATGCATAGTATTAGAGACAAAGGAAAGATAAGAAGAATGCCTGATAGCTTACCTCCAAAGATTTAAAATATTTTTTTTGACATTTATCTTGAGCACACTTCGCAATGAAAAGTTCTTTTAGTCTAGATTTGGGAAACGTCACACACTCAGTCGGTGAATCATACAATGTTGCCAAGCCCAAGAATCTCTAAAAGACTGTTTCACATATGCTAGCCAGGGAATAGCGGAAGCTTGATCGAGAATTAGGATGTCCTTTAGCACAATTTGTTTTAATAAGACAGGGTTCCTTTTCCATAATGATAACCACAATAGTAGAGGAGCCAATTTATTGGTATCGATTATAAAACGAAGACCTAGTTCTTTGTGAACGATAATGTTCGGGCAGGAGCCTGGGATAGACAATAATCTTTTTATAAATGTATCTTCAATAACTTGTGGAGCGTCCACATGAGCTGTTCCCCAGATTGCTGCACCATAATTGGCTACAGATACCACCATTTCCTTAATCGGTTTATTTCCTAAGTCTGAAGCAAACTTCTACAGGGCAGCTAAACTCTTAGTCATAAGATTCACTCTGTTTCTCACCATCTCAGACCAATTTAATTTGGCATCAAAGAGGATCCCCAAATACCTGAAATCCTCCACTCTTTCCAAGCTTCTGCCGTCTATTTGGAGCCTCATTCGTTTTTTCTTGTCTCTGCCCACAGCCATCACAAAGATCTTAGATTTATTAACATACAGTCCTAACTCCGCCATACAGGCCGAGTGTATACCTACGGAACGCTGTAAGGCCATTGGAGTTCTGGCCAATAAAACTGCGACATCTGCATAAAGCAGGACAGGTAAAGGCGATGCGCCTACAGCCGGGACATCCTTACATTTATCACAAAGGATCTCATTTAGTTTGTTTGTGTACAGGGAGAAAAGAAAAGGAGCGAGGACGCAACCCTGTCTCACACCCTTTTCAATCCTGAAGGGTTTTGAACATTCCCCCTGTTTCCCATACCTAATCACTGCCCCCACTTCCCTATAGAGTTCTCTAATGAATAGAATTATGGAAGCATCCACGCCCATTGATTCCATAATGGCCCACAATTTACTGCAGGATACACAGTCAAAGGCCGCGGATAAATCCATAAAGGCCATGTAAAGCTGGCCTTTATTTGCAAAGGCATTTTGGCTGCAATTAGGGCTAGATTGGGGCACTGGCCTACTGTCCCTCTTCCCTTCCTAAAGCCATATTGAGCCTCCCCAAGAACATTGCTCTCCGTCACCCAATCCTGCAGCCTATTGAGTAGCAATCTCCCCATTAGCTTAGCTGTGATATCCAATAGAGAGATTTTGCAGTAATTAGCAGGATTGGAGGCCTCTCCCTTCATATAAATTGGAATTATCAGGGATTGTTTCCAAGACGGCAAGTGGCCGACTTTGGCTATAGAAGTAAAAGCCAAGGTCAAGAGTGGGACCCACAAAGGTTTATTAGCAAGGAAGGTATCCAATGGAACTCCATCCGGGCCCACAGCTTTTAAAGAGGGCGATTGAGACAGGGCAAGATCTGTTTCATCAATAGAGAACTCCAACGCCGGGGAAACACAGGGGATTGCTCTAAGGCCACCACATTAGTATCAACCTGGGATTGAAATATATTCTGGAAATGACTTAACCGCGTGTTCTCATCTATGTGGAGATCTAAGGATGGCCCACACTCCCTCTGTAAAAAGGAGAATTGGCCACTTTCCAAAAAGCCTTACTATCTTTACATTGTGAAGCTTGTCTCAGGTTCTCCCATGCTTCCGCACCTAGCTGCCTTTTCCTCTCCTCCCTTGCACGTTAATATATGGCCCGCAGATTTCTAACGAGAACTTGATTTCTAGGCTGCCTTTTGAATGCTTTATGAAGATTAATAGAGGCCTGAGAGCAATTTTTCTTGAACCACCTTGTAGGCGGAGGATTATTCTGCGTTGCTGGCCGAGATAGAGGAGCTCTAATGGATGTTAAACTTTTACCAAGAGCTGTCACAACTTGGTTACTATTAGTTTGTGGCTGTAGGCATAAATAGACCTCCTGAGAGATTGACGACACAACTTTAGACAATAAAGAATTTGTGTAAATTTTCTCCCATTTTAAGATGTAACCGTTTTTCCTAGTTAAAAGCGGTTTAGCGACATATTGGGTCCCAGAATTATTAAGGGTACACTACTGAAGGGTAAAATAAATTAAGGCACGGTCACTAAATTCAGTCATCTACACCTTGAACTTCTTCGAACAACTGTTAAAATTAGCAGGAATAATTATAAAATCGATAGGCGAGGTAGTACCTGCCCGCAGAAAAGTTGGAACCATTTGACTCGTAGAAGTGTGTGCTGGGTTTACGAGAACTTAAGCCCCAAGTCAACAATAAACTAATTAAGGCGTTTCCATAACTTTGGTGGTTAAAATGGCAGATCTGAATCCCATTTAGGTCAATCACCCCACATATACACGGATCAGTTCTGCTGTAAATGTGTGCATTGAAATCGCCAGACAATAAATATAGGTCTGGGGCGGTGAGAGTGCAAATCTCCCGCCCATTAGCCACTAAGATATGAGAATGTGGCGAACTGTTCAAGAAAGTGACCTTCTCAAGAATTAGCTATAAGTGTAAGTAAACCACCTTTTGCTCCACCCAAGTTCGAGGGAGGTGCTGGGGTGAAGAAAGCTCGATAGTCCATTCACAAATATGGGGTTCGTCTCCCACGTTTCCTGGAGGCAAATAAATTCGGAATTCCGCAACTCACTATGCCATTCCAAGCTACCTTTTTTATTATTCTAGCATGCTATATTCCATGAGAGAAGTGAGGTATCAACGTGAGCCCCCGGGGCAAATACACCCCTTGATGGTTCGCATATATAACGCGTTGCGGGTTATGTATGCCTTGCAGGTACAAATCTGATAGGTGTAGCACAGCCAAATTATTGACATCAATTGGTGCGTTTAAACCTTTGCTCATCAAATTATTGGGTGGATGGAATGGAATAAGTGAAGTAGAAAGTCAGTCACAAGTATCCATGTTCTACAGTGGGGCAAACCTGTTTAGTGTAGGTAAAATACTATTACTACTATTACTACTACTACTAAAATACTATTGTCTGGCTGAGAAGTAGAAACCAAGGGGCATATTAGCAAGAAGAGGCGACAATCATCGCTAACCCTGCTTAGCGTGATTTTTTTTATCGCCGGCTATCGCTGGAATATATCGCCACGCTAACGCTGTATTAGCAACGATTAGCGCTATGGCGATGAATATTCCAGCGATAGCGAGGGAAATGGGCCAACATCGCTGAAAAACCAGCGATGTTGCATGGAGAAGGGAGAACACCTTGCTGATACGACCCTGTGGTCGTATCAGCATAATCCACCCCCCCATGTTAGGTATGGCTAACACCTGCTAATTGCAGGTGTTAAATAAATGGCGATGACCCCGGTTAGCGCGACTTTTCACGTCGCTAACTGGGGCCATGGCCACCTTGCTAATAGGCGATAGGCCTGTTAGCGGGTGTTTCCCAGGTATTCGTCGGGAACGCCCACTTTGCATGTCATTAGCGATAAATATCGCTGACATGCAAAGCGGTAAAAACACGGGCGCTAATGCCCGAAAACTGTCTCTAACTGCTGTTAGAGACAGTTTGCTGATAGGGCGATAAGAATATCGCCGCTTTAGCGGCAAAAAGTGCCGCTAAAGCGGCGATAGTGCCCTTGCTAATAAGCCCCCAAATTTCTATTTGCAAAATGGCTCCGACTCTGAATATTTGGTCTATACATAGCTGGTGGCTTATAAAAAAAGATCTGAGATTGTGGTGACGGTGCTACCCGAAATTGCCTTAATCTTCTACCAACCATTGATTATCGAAGTTAAGCACAATTCAATGATTACCGATCACTTTTAAATCCGACCCGACCCAGGGAGTTCTTCTGGCCATGATCAGATGGTCTTGTATGAGGCGACCTATATTAGCAGCTTGCGACAACCAATGACGGGCCTTCGCCATTAGTGGGGCGGTTCCTTTTTCCATCTAAAACAATTGCCGGGGAAGAAGGCTGGCGCGCAGTAGAGGCGGGCGGGACCAGAGAGGAATCCTTACAGATGATAATCTGCTCAGTTAATGGAGATGTAGGTCCCAACCCCAGAGGCAAAGGGAGGTCATTATCGCACCCCTCCCGCCCCTGCCCCATCCACATCCTCCTTTCCGTAAGGGCGATCTCCTTTACCAAGACCGTTGTTGCTTTAGCCAAAAAAGTATCCAAAGAAGTAATTGTTCCCTCCTCCGTGGCTGCAGGGTCTGCCTTTTTCTTACCCATACTGCTTCAGGTAGTTAAGATGACCCCGTTAGAGGTGGGTCCAGTCTAGCCTCCTCCGGGCTGTGACGGGTGTGGACGGGTCTTCCCTTGGCCCAGGCGCGTGTCACACATGGCACGCTTTTATGTGCGATGTCCAGTAGCCAAAGGAGGAGCAGACAGGAGCTGTAGCCTCCCCAGCGGTGTCAACACGGCTTACCCCCTCAGTGCGGGACAACAAACAGGCTGGCTGGCGGATATATTGAATGTCATTAGCAGTGGGGTAGACATGTGTTTGTTTCAAGAGCGAAAGTGAACCTACAGATATATATGGAATGTCATTAGCAGTGGGGGAGACAAGTCACACCTTTTGTTTCAAGAGCGATGGTGAACCTACAGATATATATGGAATTTCATTAGCAGTGGGGTAGACACGTGTTTGTTTCAAGAGCTGGGCACCGCTATCCTTCTTGACTTGAAATTCCTTGATTTGAAGATGACACGATCTGCTACAGAAGGTGCGTTCCAAGACAGTGATTGTTGGAGAGTAGGATCTGCCTCTTATGGTTACCCCCACTTTTGCTGGTGTATCACTGTTTTTCGACTTTAGTCTGGCTGGGGCCCTGCTATCCAGGACCCCAGCCTAGCTGCTTCCTCTCTAAATTGATTCCATGTACCTTAAGTACACTTCAGATTGGATTCTGGGGTGCCCTTATAAGTCCCTAGTATATGGTATACTATGTACCCAGGGCATAGGTACCCCAGAGGCCTACCAGGGGCTGAAGCATGCATTGTGCCACCCCTGGAAAGCCATCCAAAATGACACCACAGGACTGCTACTGCAGCCTGAGTGAGGTGGTGAATGCACCCCTTAAAGAGATGTAGGTTCACTATATCTCACCTATCACTGCACATAGAACCCTATCAGTCACCCCTATGGCAGGCCTTATCAATCCTGAAGGCAGGGTGCTTGGTTATATGTGAGAGGGTGCCCATGCATGAGCAGAGCCCCTCTGCAGCCCTCGGAATCTCCTCTCCGGGTTGTCTGTGGTGCAGCCTGACCATATACTCATAAGTGCATTATATCCTCGCGGTAAATGCTAACTTTGGGATGGCTGCACGGAAACATGTCGTGTTTGGTGTCAAACACCTTGGAATCATACCCCCACACCAGTAACTGGTGTGGGAGTATGATCCCACCCTTCTAGATGGAAAGACATGACAGCACCGGTATACCTGGTAAAAGCTAAACCGAGCCCTGGCATCACAAAATGGATGCTGCAGCCACAGACATGAGTCTGGCCTCCTGCTGCTGACCGAAACTCCGGCAGGGGAGGCCTGGACAATAGGTTTCCTGTCACACGGAGGTGTTACCACCTCCCAGACAGGTCTTAGTGGATTAGGGCTGGGTGGGTGCACTCCAAGAGTGCTTTGAAGTCCTGCACTGAGGGCACACTTGGTGCCCTCGTGCATACCCCAGTTCAAACCAGTTGCAGGGGCTGCCAGCCCCTGCTCTGGCATGAAACTGGACAAAGGAAATGGGTGTAGCCACCCCTCTTTCCAAACACTCCCATAGGTGGGTCCACAGAGTTAGTCCAACCCCTTTCTTAGGTATAAGTAAGGAACCCCTGGCAACAGGACTTTAGATATCCCTGGACAAAACTCTGCAACTGAATCCTGGAACTTTGACGCTCTACTCAAGACTAGAGGACTGAAGAAATCTCCCTTGGGGTCGCTTGGCAGGCACCAATGAAGCATTTGCCGGTCTGCATCTCTGAAGCTCCCGCTGGACTCCAAAGTAACTGCAGCCCAGGAAGAGGATTTCCAGACTTCTCAGAGGCAGACCCGAGCCCCAGAAAAGCTGAGACCCGCAGCCCTCACCAGTGACGTGAAACCAGAACTCCTGGACACCGTGCACATTTGCTAGTGCATAGACTTCTTGACGTCTCTTGAAGTCTTGTTTAGAGTTTCTTGTAGCCCAGGCGCCAAGCACCATTTGCACCGAAGATTGTGAGCCTACACTCCACGAGTGTTCCGTGGGCCCGCTTCTTGCATTTCCGCTTGAGGCTCCTTTGCGATCCCTGGTCCGTCGACTGGTGGGTCCCTGTGAAGGCAACTCTGATTTTCCTTGGGCTTTTCTGGTTGCTCCAGATGTGCCCTGACTCCCCACCAAGTGGTGAGTCCATCAGACCTTGCTGGTCTGCAACAAAGCATCTTTCTCCTTTCTGCGTGGGTTGCTGTTGCCAAGGCTTGTTGTGTTCAATCCGGACACCAATGCTGCAGCACTCGACATCCTTTGTGGAGCAGCTCGAAACCATCTCCTTTTTGTCGTCGACGCCTCCTGGTCCTCGTGGCAGAAGAGTCAAGTTTCACCTCTTTTACCTGAAGCACCCGACATCGGTGGGCATTCGACTATCGTGCCCCTGGTCACTGGCAAGTGACCCAGACTCTGTCCCCTCTGCTTTCAGGTTCTTCTCATCTTCGATCCAGGCTTGGATCTCTTCGGACACTTCGCATCTTCCCGGCAGCAGCCCTTCTCTGCAGGCTGCCATTGAAAACGATGACGCGACCCGACACCATTTGACACCTGTGCACCCGGCTTCCCTGGGTGAGGTAACTCGAGTACTCCGGTGTTCCCGTGGGTGTTGACCCTAGAATTGTCTAAGTCCAAGAGGGTTTGGTCCCAGTCCATTTATAAGTGTCCTTAAACTCAAAAACTCTAACCGCGACTTTCCCATAGACGATAACAGAGCTCGCTGCTGTGTTCACACACTGCACACAGCCCCCGTGGGTCCCCTGTGTCACTACCTTGGGTGGTTCCTTGGGGTCCCAGCGATTCTACAGGCTCTAGGCCTTGTGTCTACTTAAGTCATGGTTCTTATACCACTTTCTTAATATATGGTTTGGTACGCCCCTAGGGCTAATCGTATATTGTGCTACTTTACTGTGCTATTTGACTAGTAACTTGTGTACTTTGACCTCTAGCCTCATAAAGAGACTAGTGGGTAGTGTTTAGTAATAAGTACATATATTTTATATATATACCTGGTGTGGTTCTCCTTTCATTTGGTCATTCACGAGATTATAACTGGTAAAACAACAGCTTAACACTCCTTCAAGACTTAGCCTGAAGGCTGCTCTCCATAGCTACCACTAGGATAGCTTTCAATAAAGGTTGTCTTTAAACCTATCATCAATAAAGGTTGTTTGGACTGGTGCAAGGTGCCCACTATAATTAGTGGACAGCATATACCAGGCCAACTTCTCACAACCTTGGTGCAGGATTACCAGCAGTGATCACCTTGGTGCAGGATTACCAGCAGTGATCGCCTTGGTGCAGGATTACCAGCAGTGCTCACCTTGGTGCAGGATTACCACCAGTGCTCACCTTGGTGCAGGTTTGCCAGCAGTGCTCACCTTGGTGCAGGATTACCACCAGTGCTCACCTTGGTGCAGGATTACCACCAGTGATCTCCTTGGTGCAGGTTTACCAGCAGTGCTCACCTTGGTGAAGGATTACCAGCAGTGATCACCTTGGTGCAGGTTTACCAGCAGTGATCATCTTGGTGCAGGATTACCAGCAGTGATCACCTTGGTGCAAAATTACCAGAGGTGCTCTCCTTGGTGCAGGTTTACCAGCAGTGATCACCTTGGTGGAGGATTACCAGCAGTGCTCACCTTGGTGCAGGATTACCAGCAGTGCTCTCCTTGGTGCAGGATTACCAGCAGTGCTCACCTTGGTGCAGGTTTGCCAGCAGTGATCACCTTGGTGCAGGTTTACCAGCAGTGATCACCTTGGTGCAGGTTTGCCAGGTGCAGGTTTACCAGCAGTGCTCACCTTGGTGCAGGTTTGCCAGCAGTGATCTCCTTGGTGCAGGTTTACCAGCAGTGCTCACCTTGGTGCAGGTTTGCCAGCAGTGATCACCTTGGTGCAGGTTTACCAGCAGTGATCACCTTGGTGCAGGTTTACCAGCAGTGATCACCTTGGTGCAAGATTACCAGCAGTGATCACCTTGGTGCAGGTTTACCAGCAGTGCTCACCTTGGTGCAGGTTTGCCAGCAGTGATCACCTTGGTGCAGGTTTACCAGCAGTGCTCACCTTGGTGCAGGTTTGCCAGCAGTGCTCACCTTGGTGCAGGATTACCAGCAGTGCTCACCTTGGTGCAGGTTTGCCAGCAGTGCTCACCTTGGTGCAGGATTACCAGCAGTGAACACCTTGGTGCAGATTTGCCAGCAGTGCTCACCCTGGTGCAGGATTCCCAGCAGTGCTCTCCTTGGTGCAGGATTACCAGCAGTGCTCACCTTGGTGCAGGTTTTCCAGCAGTGCTCACTTTGGTGCAGGTTTACCAGCAGTTGTAGGAGAGTAGGATCTGCTTCACATGGGTACCCCCACTTTTTGCTGATGCTTCACTGTTTTTCGACTTTAGTCTGGCTGGGGCCCTGCTAATCAGAACCCCAGCCTAGCTGCTTCCTCTCTAAAATGGTTTCCATGTACCTTAGGTACATCTCTGATTGGATTCTGGAGTGCCCTTATAAGTCCCTAGTATATGGTATACTATGTACCCAGGGCATAGGTACCCCAGAGGCCTACCAGGGGCTGAAGCATGTATTATGCCACCCCTGGGAGGCCCTCCAAAGTGACACCACAGGCCAAGGCCACTCTGCAGCCCTCATCCTACTCGACCTATCAGCGGCCTTCGACACCGTCTCCCATCGCACACTAGTTGTCAGACTACACGACGCAGGCATACAAGGAACAGCCCTGGACTGGATCCGATCATTCCTCACCGGAAGAAGCCAAAGGATCAGACTCCCACCCTTCCTCTCCGACCCCACGAAAATCACCTGCGGAGTCCCACAGGGTACATCACTGAGCCCCACCCTCTTCAACATTTACATGGCCCCCTCGCAGCCATCGTCCGACAACACGGCCTCAACATCGTATCCTACGCCGACGACACCCAGCTCCTCCTCTCCCTCACCAAAGACCCCACCACTGCCAAACTCAACTTCCAGAAAGGAATGCAAGTCGTCGCAGTCTGGATGACCAACAGCTGCCTGAAGCTCAATGCCGAGAAGACAGAAGTCCTCGTCCTCGGTACCACCCCTTCTGCATGGGACAGCACCTGGTGGCCGACCGCCCTTGGAAGCCCACCTACCCCCTCAGACCACGCCAAGAACCTCAGCATCGTACTCGACTCATCACTCTCCATGAACCGACAGGTCAACGCCGTCACCTCCAGCTGCTTCAACACCCTCCGCATCCTCCGCAAGACCTTCAAGTGGATCCCCCTGAGTCAAGGAAGACAGTCACCCACGCACTCATCACCAGCAGACTGGACTATGGAAACGCACTCTACGCCGGCATCAACAAGTCCCTACTCCGCAAACTCCAGACAGTACAGAACACCGCCGCCAGACTCATCCTCGGCATCCCCCGACACGAACACATCAGCCAACACCTACGAAGTCTCCACTGGCTCCCCGTGGAGAAAAGAGTCACTTTCAAAATCCTCACTCACGCCTACAAATGCCTACACAACAACGGACCCAAATACCTCAACGACAGAATCAACTTCCACGTACCCAAAAGAAACCTCCGATCTTCCAACCTCGCACTGGCCGAAACCCCGCGCATCCACAGAGCCAGAGCAGGCGTAAGATCCTTCTCTCACATGGCAGCCAAGACCTGGAACGAGCTAACAGCAGACATCAGACGCGCCCCCTCCCTGAATACCTTCAGGAAGACCCTGAAGACCTGGCTCTTCGGCTAAACAGATCTGCGGACCCCCCCCCTCAGCGCCTTGAGACCCTCACGGGTGAGTAGCGCGCTTACAATTCCCTGATTGATTGCTACTGCAGCCTGGGTAAGGTGGTGCAGGCACCCCTTACTGTGGTATAGGCTACCTATATCACTACCATTGCACACACATATAAACCTATAAGTCACTCCTCTGGCAGGCCTTAACAATGCTGAAGGCAGAGTGCTTGGTTTTTATGTGAGAGGGTGCCCCTGCGTGAGCAGAGCCCCTCTGCAGCGTTCGGAGCCACACCTCTGATGCTGTTTGTGGTGCAGCCTGACCATATACTCTTAAGTGCATTATAACCTCGCGTTAAATGCTAACTTTGGGATGGCTGCACGGAAACATGTCGTGTTTGGTGTCAAACATCTTGGAATACTACCCCCCGCCAGTTCTGGCAGCGGGGGTAGCATTCCACCCTTCTGGAGGGAGAGACATGTACACACCGGGCTACCCGGTATTAACTTTACAGAGCCCTGGCATCACAAAATGGATGCCGCTGCCACAGACACGGGTCTGGCCTCCTGCTGCTGACCGAAATTCCGGCAGGGGAGGCCTGGACAATAGGTTTCCTGTCGAAGGGAGGTGTAACCACCTCCCCAGACAGAATAGTGTATATTGGGGCTGGGCGGGGCTATGGTGCTTTGAAGTCCTGCACTGGGGGCACATTTGGTGTCCCTGTGCATAGCCCAGTTCAAACCGGTTGCAGGGGCTACCTGCCGCTGCTCTGGCGCGAAACTGGACAAAGGGAATGGGTGTAACCACCCCTCTTCCCTGACCCTCCCATAGGTGGGTCCCCAGAGTATGTCCAACCACCTAACTTAGTATAAGTATGGGACCCCAGTCCTTAGGACTTTAGATTACCCTGGACAAAACTCTGAAGCCGAATCCTGGACCTTCGAAGCTCTACTTGAAGATTAGAGGACTGAAGAATCTCCCTTGGGGTCAAGGAGTGACTCCCCTGCTTGGCAGGCACCTAAGAAGCAATTGTCCAGTCTGCGTCGCTGAAGCTCCCGTCGGACGCTGAAGTCTTTGCAACACCAGATGTGGATTTCCAGACTTCCCCGAGACTGCCCTGAGACCCCAGCAAAGCTGAGGCACGTAGCTGTCGTGGGTAACGTGGAACCGTGACCCCTGGACACTGAGAACTTTTGTAAGTGCATCCTCTTTCTGGCCTCCCACAAAGTTGTGCTTTGGTTTCCAAGTAGCCCCTGCCTCCAGCAACGACTGCACCAAAGATCACTGGCCTCCACTGCACGAGTGTCCTGTGAGCCAGCTCCAAGTACGTCCACTCGAGGCTCCTTCGCGGTCGCTAGTCTGTTGGCTAGTGGGCCCTCTCGAAGGCAACTCTTCTTCTGCTTGGGCTTCCCTGGTTGCTCCAGACGTGCCCTGACTTACCCTTGCTGGGTGAGTCCCCCAGACCTTGCTGGTCTGCAACAACGTCCTTTCTTTGTTTCCACGTGACTTGCCGTTGCCAAGGTTTGTTGGGTCCAATCCGGTCGCCGACACCGCAGAAATCGACAGACGTCATGGACAGCTCGAATCCAGCTCCTGGTTATCGTCGATGCCTCCTGGACCTCGTGGTTGAAGAGTCAAGATGACCGTCAACCTACCTGAAGCACCCGACATCGGTGGGCATCTGCTCATCGCCTTCCTGGTCACTGGCTAGTGGCCCAGACTCTGTCCCCTCTGCTTTCAGGTTCTTCAGATCTTCGATCCACCCGGTCACTTTCGAATTGGTCGCCAGCAGCCTGCTGCAGCAGATTGCCATTGAAAACGACGACGAAACCCGACACCAAAAGACACCTATGCACCCGGCTTCCCTGGGTGAGGTAACTCGAGTACGCCGCTGCTCCCGTAGGTATTGACTCTAGAACTGCCTAGTTCTAAAGGGATTTGCTCCAAGTCCTCCTCTAAGTGTCCTTTCCTTTTAAAAACCTAACCGCGACTTTCCCCATAGAAGTTAACTGTGATTCGCGGCTGTGTTCCAACACGGCACGCGTCCCCCGTGGGTCCCCTGTGTCACTACCTTGGGTGGTTCCTTGGGGTCCAAGCACTTCTACAGGCTCTAGGCCTTGTGTCTAGCTCAGTCGTGGTTCTTATACCACTTTATTGGTATTTGGTTTGGTACGCGCCTAGTGCTCAAACGTGTATTTGTGCTATTACTGTTGATAACTGACTTGTAACGTATGTACTTCGAACTCTAGCCTCATAAAGAGACTAGAGGGGTGTGTTTAAGACTAAATACATATATTTTATATATATACATGGTGTGGTCCTCTTTCATTTGGTCACTCAAGAGATTATAGACTGGTAAAACAAGCTGCTTTACATTCCTTCAAGACTTAGCCTGAAGGCTGCTCTCCATAGCTACCACTAGGATAGCTTTCAATAAAGGTTGTCTTTAACCTATCTCCAAAGAGGGGTTGTTTGGACTGGTGCAAGGTACCCACTATAATTAGTGGACAGCATATACCAGGCCAACTTCTCACATTGGTGTGCAGCGTGTGGGATTCCAGCTTGCTATTGTTTTACCAAATAATCTCAATTGAATTGATCAACTGAAAACCACTAAGGGTACCTTAGGTACATATAAAACAAGCTTAGTATACAGTAAGTTCTACTGAACTTAGAGTTGTGTGTTAAGGGCTAGCATACCCTTTCTACAACTCAAGAGAGTTTAGTAGGCCACACTAGAGTAGGTAGTGCATACACCACACCTCACTAGTAATGTCTTCACTACCAGGAACCAGTGAGCTCCTGCCATCCAAATACGACAACCTCCCATTCTTGGAATTGAGAGAGTTGTGCAAGATTAGGAAGTTGAAGACAGGCAAAAGTGCCAACACCCAACGTCTCCTGGAGATGCTTCTGCTAGATGATCTTAGAAGACCCATAGGGTCTGCAAGGGTAGGCAGAGAGGGTGGGGCAGAAGATGAGGAAGGGACCAGGGATGAAAATCCCCAGGACCTGACCTCTGAAACTGGCCAAGGGGATGACAATGATCCTGACCTGGAAAGTGCAGCTACTCCGGAGGATGAGGAGGAGGCTCAGAATGACCTCCTCTTTGTCCCCCCAGGAAGAGTTGTGAGTGTGCCCAGAAGGTCTAGATCTCCTTCTCAGGAGTCTAACCACTCTGACACCTCAGTAGGGACCTCTGTTTCCTCTCATAGGAGGGAATTCTCCAGTGAGAGGAAAGAGAGACTGCTCAAGTATGGGGAAGCTCAGTTGAGACTCAGAAGAGAGCAGTTGGCTATAGACAGGGAGTCCCTAGAGCTTCAAAGACAAAGAAGAAAGTTGGGACTAGAGTCCCATGGTGGCAGCAACTTCCCTAGTGGTAGGGAAAGGTCTTATGACCAGAGAAACCTGGGCAAGATTCTCCCTCCCTACCAGAGTGGGGATGACATCCACAAATGGATTTCTGCACTGGAGAGGGGCTGTAAAGTACAGAGGGTCCCTCAGGAGCAGTGGGCAGCAATCTTGTGGCTCTCCTTTGCAGACAAAGGTAGAGATAAGCTCCTCTCTGTTAGAGAAGAGGATGCTGATAATTATCCAGTCTTAAAAAGTGCATTGATTGATGGGTTTGGCCTAACAACTGAACAATACAGGTTAAAGTTCAGAGATACCCAAAAGGCACAGAATCAAGACGGGGTGGACTTTGTTGATTGTTCTGCTAAGGCTCTGGAAGGTTGGTTAGTGGGCAGTAAGGTATGTGACTCAAAGGATTGTACAATCTTATCATGAGGGAGCAGATTCTTAATAACTGTCAAAATCAGCTGTTGCATCAGTACCTGGTGGACTCTGATCTGACCTCTCCCCAAGAATTGGGAAAGAAGGCAGACAAATGTGTCAGGACCAGGGTGAGACAGAAGGTACAGAACCAAGGTGGTGACCCAAAGAAGCAAGATTCTAAGAACTCTGACAAGGGTGGGGAGAAGGGTAAAGACCAGAAGTCTTCACAAGGCCCCCAAAAATCTTCTTCAGGTGGGGATTCACAGTCTAACAAAGGGACAGGCCAAAAGAAACCATGGTGCAAAGTCTGTAAGCAAAAGACACACTGGACCAGTGATTGCACCAAGTCCAAAGACTCTATTCCAGCACCCACCAATGCCCCTAAGGCACCTGTTCCCCCTAGTGCAGTTACAATTGGTGGTGGGAGTACACAAGCCAAGGGTTTAGTAGGGTTGACCCTGGGTAATGAGATGAGCTCTGGCCTAGTCAGATAACTCACTCAGGCTGTCCTAGTCTGTGATGGAGGCATGGATGTGACCTCCTCTGTGAGTCCCAGTAATCTGGGCAAGTACAGGCAACAGCCATTGATAAATGGAAAAGAGGCTTTGGTATTTAGGGACACAGGGGCAAGTGTCACCATGGTGACACAAGACCTTGTGGATCCTGGGCAGATTATACTTGGTGAAATGTACCAAGTGACCAATGCTAGCAATGTCAGAACAGACCATACTCTGGCAGTTGTTAACTTCTCCTGGGGAGGGGTAACTGGCCTTAAGAAGGTTGCGGTGAGTGCAGACCTACCAGTTGAATGCTTGCTTGGCAATGATCTAGAAACTTCAGCTTGGGCAGAAGTGGAGCTCAGGACCCATGCAGAAATGCTGGGCATCCCTGCAGATGTGTTTGCTGTGACCAGGTCACAGAGCAAAATGTCTAACACTGAACAGGCCTTGGATTCTGGAACAATGGACCAAGTGCCATCCAAGAGGAGGAGTAGTAGGGTAAAGGCAGTGCCTTCCCCTTGGCTCAGAAGGAAGATCAGTCTCTTCAGGGAGATGATCTCAGTCCTGAGGAAGGAACTGTCCCAGAGGAGCTTGAGCCTGATCAGGTTGAGTTCTTAGGGACAGGGGGCCCTTCCAGGGCAGATCTGAGCCAGGAGCAGCAGAGCTGCCCCTCTCTTGAACCCCTCAGACAGCAAGCTGCTGCTGAGGCTGCTGGGAATGCTAGTGGTCCCCATAAAGTGTATTGGGATGATGGACTCTTGTACTCAGAGGGCCTGATTCACAGAACTAACTTACGTCAAAAACGTAAAGTTAGTACTTTTTGGTATTCACAGAATACACTTACTCATTTTGGTATTCACAGAATGAACTTACTCATTTCGGTATTCACAGAAGTTAGTAGTCCTAACTTTACTACTCCTAAACTGAGAAAAATCCTAACTTTAAGACTTTCGGTATTCACAGAAGGCATTTAGGAGTCCTAAAGTTAGGACTACTAACTTCTGTGAATACCGAAATGAGTAAGTTCATTCTGTGAATACCAAAATGAGTAAGTGTATTCTGTGAATACCAAAAAGTACTAACTTTAAGTTTTTGACGTAAGTTAGTTCTGTGAATCAGGCCCAGAGTGTAGAGACCCCAAGCCTGGCGCCACCAGGATGTTGGTTATACCTCTGAAGTTCAGGGGCTTCCTATTGACCCTAGCCCATGACATTCCTCTAGCAGGTCACCTGGGCCAGAACAAGACTTGGGACAGAATTGTCCCTCACTTTCACTGGCCCCACATGTCTGAAGACACCAAGAAGTTTTGTCGCTCCTGTGTAACCTGCCAGGCCAGTGGCAAGGCACGCAGCACTACAAAGGCCCCCCTGATACCAATACCTGTGGTGGGGGTTCCCTTTGAAAGGGTGGGGATTGACATTGTTGGTCCCATGCATCCCCAAACAGCATCTGGGCACAGGTTTATCCTGGTGGTGGTGGACCATGCCACCAGGTACTCAGAGGCTATTCCCCTTAGGACCACTACAGCACCTGTGGTGGCAAGAGCCCTCCTGGGAGTTTTCTCAAGAGTGGGCTTCCCTAAGGAGGTTGTATCAGACAGGGATGCAAACTTTATGTCTGGATACTTGAAAGCAATGTCGAAGGAGTGTGGAGTGACTTACAAGTTCACCACACCCTATCACCCACAATGCAATGGTTTAGTTGAGAGATTCAACAAAACCTTGAAGGGCATAATTAAAGGGCTCCCAGAGAAGCTTAGGCGAAGATGGGACATACTCTTGCCCTGCCTTTTATTTGCATACAGGGAGGTGCCTCAAAAGGGGGTTGGCTACAGCCCTTTTGAACTTTTGTTTGGTCACCCTGTCAGGGGTCCATTGTGCCTGGTGAAGGAAGGATGGGAGTTACCTCTCAAGCCCCCAAAGCAGGACATAGTGGACTATGTACTTGGTCTCCGCTCCAGGATGGCTGAGTACATGAAAAAGGCAACTAAAAACCTTGAGGCTAGCCAGGAACTCCAAAAAGCCTGGCATGACCAAAAGGCTGTACTGACTGTTTACCAGCCAGGCCAGAAGGTGTGGGTGTTGGAGCCAGTGGCCCCAGCAGCTCTTCAAGACAAATGGAGTGGACCCCATACCATTGTTGAGCAGAAGGGTGAGGTTACCTATTTAGTAGACCTAGGAACACCCAGGAGTCCCCACAGGGTTCTCCATGTCAACAGATTGAAACCATATGTGGACAGGGCAGACATAGGCTTGCTCATGGCTACTGATGAGGGACAGGAGGAAGAGAGTGACCCACTCCCTGACCTGCTCTCACAGAACCCTGATGATGGGTCAGTGGATGGTGTAGCCTTGGCAGGCACCCTTACTACCCAGCAGCAAACTGATTGCAGACAGGTGCTCAATCAGTTCAGGCATATGTTCTCTCTGACTCCGAGTCAGACCACCTGGTGCACTCATGAAGTGGACACTGGGGACAGTCTGCCTATTAAAAATAAGATTTATAGGCAACCTGACCATGTCAGGGACTGTATCAGGACAGAGGTCCAGAAAATGTTGGATTTGGGAGTTATTGAACCCTCAGATAGCCCTTGGGCTAGTCCAGTGGTCCTTGTGCCAAAACCTCACACCAGTGGTGGGAAAAGAGAGATGAGGTTTTGTGTGGACTACAGGGGTCTCAATGCAGTCACTAGTACTGATGCCCATTCAATACCCAGGGCAGATGAGCTAATAGACACTATGGCCTCAGCCAAGTATCTAAGCACATCTGACCTAACAGCTGGCTACTGGCAGATCAGATTAGCTGATGATGCAAAGCCAAAAACAGCATTCTCAACCCCTAGTGGGCGTTATCAATTTGTGGTAATGCCCTTTGGTTTGAAGAATGCACCTGCCACTTTCCAAAGGTTGGTGAATACAGTTCTCACAGGCCTGGAAGCCTATAGTGCAGCATATCTAGATGATATTGCGGTCTTTAGCTCCACCTGGGAGGATCACCTGGTCCACCTGAGAAATGTTTTGGAGGCCCTGCAGAAAGCAGGCCTCACTATCAAGGCCACCAAGTGCCAGATAGGGCAGCGCCAAGTTGTATACCTGGGCCACCTTGTGGGTGGAGGCCAGGTTCAACCTTTACAGAGCAAAATCCAGACCATCATGGACTGGACTGCTCCCACTACCCAGACTCAGGTGAGGGCCTTTTTAGGCATGACTGGGTACTATAGGAGATTTGTATATCACTGCATATGCACACATATAAACCTATAAGTCACTCCTTTGGCAGGCCTTAACAATCCTGAAGGCAGAGTGCTTGGTTTTTATGTGAGAGGGTGCCCCTGCATGACCAGAGCCCCTCTGCAGCATTCGGAGCCACTCCTCTGATGCTGTTTGTGGTGCAGCCTGACCATATACTCTTAAGTGCATTATAACCTCGCGTTAAGTGCTAACTTTGGGGTGGCTGCACGGAAACATGTTGTGTTTGGTGTCAAACATCTTGGAATACTTCCCCCCTGCCAGTTCTGGCGGCGGGGGTAGCATTCCACCCTTCTAGAGGGAGAAACATGTACACACTGGGCTACCCGGTATTAACTTTACAGAGCCTTGGCATCACAAAATGAATGCCGCTGCCACAGACACGGGTCTGGCCTCCCGCTGCTGACCGAAACTCCAGCAGGGGAGGCCTGGACAATAGGTTTCCTGTCGAAGGGAGGTGTAACCACCTCCCCAGACAGGATAGTGTGTATTGGGGCTGGGCGGGAGCACTCTCTGGTGCTTTGAAGTCCTGCACTGGGGGCACATTTGGTGTCCCTGTGCATAGCCCAGTTCAAACCGGTTGCAGGGGTTACCTGCCCCTGCTCTGGCGTGAAACTGGACAAAGGGAATGGGTGTAACCACCCCTCTTCCCAGACCCTCCCATAGGTGGGTCCCCAGAGTATGTCCAACCCCCTAACTTAGTATAAGTATGGGACCCCAGTCCTTAGGATTTTAGATCACCCTGGACGAAACTCTGAAGCCGAATCCTGGACCATCGACGCTCTACTTGAAGATTAGAGGACTGAAGAATCTCCCTTGGGGTCAAGGAGTGACTCCCCTGCTTGGCAGGCACCTAAGAAGCAATTGTCCGGTCTGCATCGCTGAAGCTCCCTCCGGACACCGATCTCTTTGCAACACCAGATGTGGATTTCCAGACTTCCCCGAGGCTGCCCTGAGACCCCAGCGAAGCTGAGGCACGTAGCTGTTGTGGGTAACGTGGAACCGTGACCCCTGGACACCGAGAACTTTTGTAAGTGCATCCTCTTCCTGGCATCCCACAAAGTTGTGCTTTGGGCTCCAAGTAGCCCCTGCCTCCAGCACCAACTGCACCGAAGATCACTGGCTTCCACTCCACGAGTGTCCTGTGAGCCAGCTCCAAGTGCGTCCACTCAAGGCTGCTTCGCGGTCGCTAGACTGTTGGCTAGTGGGCCCTCCCGAAGGCAACTCTTCTTCTGCTTTTGCTTCTCTGGTTGCTCCAGATGTGCCCTGACTTACCTTCGCGGGGTGAGTCCCCCAGTCCTTGCTGATCTGCAGCAACGTCCTTTCTTTGTTTCCACGTGACTTGCCGTTGCCAAGGCTTGTTGGGTCCAATCCGGTCGCCGACACTGCAGCAATCGACAGACGTCGTGGGACAGCTCGAATCCAGCTCCTGGTTGTCGTCGACCCCTCCTGGACCTCGTGGCTGAAGAGTCAAGACGACCATCAACCTACCTGAAGCACCCGACATCGGTGGGCATCTGCTCATCGCCCTCCTGGTCACTGGCTAGTGACCCAGACTCTGTCCCCTCTGCTTTCAGGTTCTTCAGATCTTTGATCCACCCTTGGATCCACCCGGACACTTTCGACTTGGTCGCCAGCAGCCTGCTGCAGCAGATCGCCATTGAAAACGACGACGAAACCCGACATCAAAAGACACCTATGCACCCGGCTTCCAGGGGCGAGTTAACTCGAGTACTCCGGTGCTCCCGTGGGTATTGACTCTAGAACTGCCTAGTTCTAAAGGGATTTGCTCCAAGTCCTCCTCTAAGTGTCCTTTCCTTTCAAAAATCCAACCGCGACTTTCCCCATAGAAGTTAACGGTGGCTCGCGGCTGTGTTCTCACACTGCACGCGTCCCCCGTGGGTCCCCTGTGTCACTACCTTGGGTGGTTCCTTGGGGTCCAAGCACTTCTACAGGCTCTAGGCCTTGTGTCTAGCTCAGTCGTGGTTCTTATACCACTTTATTGGTATATGGTTTGGTACGCCCCTAGGGCTCAAACGTGTATTTGTGCTATTACTGTTGATAACTGACTTGTAACGTATGTACTTCGAACTCTAGCCTCATAAAGAGACTAGAGGGGTGCGTTTAAGACTAAATACATATATTTTATATATATACCTGGTGTGGTCCTCTTTCATTTGGTCACTCAAGAGATTATAGACTGGTAAAACAAGCTGCTTTACATTCCTTCAAGACTTAGCCTGAAGGCTGCTCTCCATAGCTACCACTAGGATAGCTTTCAATAAAGGTTGTCTTTAACCTATCTCCAATAAGGGGTTGTTTGAACTGGTGCAAGGTGCCCACTATAATTAGTGGTCAGCATATACCAGGCCAACTTCTCACACTCACCTTGGTGCAGGTTTACCAGGAGTGATCACCTTGGTGCAGGTTTGCCAGGAGTGCTCACCTTGGTGCAGGTTTGCCAGCAGTGATCACCTTGGTGCAGGTTTACCAGCAGTGATCACCTTGGTGCAGGTTTACCAGCAGTGATCACCTTGGTGCAGGTTTGCGAGCAGTGATCACCTTAGTGTAGGTTTACCAGCAGTGATCACCTTGGTGCAAGTTTGCCAGGAGTGATCACCTTGGTGCAGGATTACCAGCAGTGATCACCTTGGTGCAGGTTTACCAGGAGTGATCACCTTGGTGCAGGTTTGCCAGCAGTGATCACCTTGGTGCAGGATTACCAGGAGTGATCACCTTGGTGCAGGTTTACCAGCAGTGATCACCTTGGTGCAGGATTACCAGCAGTGATCACCTTGGTGCAGATTTACCAGCAGTGATCACCTTGGTGCAGGATTACCAGCAGTGATCACCTTGGTGCAGGATTACCAGCAGTGATCACCTTGGTGCAGGTTTACCAGCAGTGATCACCTTGGTGCAGGTTTACCAGCAGTGCTCACCTTGGTGCAGGATTACCAGCAGTGATCACCTTGGTGCTGGTTTACCAGCAGTGCTCACCTTGGTGCAGGTTTGCCAGCAGTGATCACCTTGGTGCAGGTTTACCATCAGTGCTCACCTTGGTGCAGGTTTGCCAGCAGTGATCACCTTGGTGCAGGTTTGCCAGCAGTGCTCACCTTGGTGCAGGATTACCAGCAGTGCTCACCTTGCTGCAGGATTACCAGCAGTGCTCACCTTGGTGCAGGTTTGCCAGCAGTGATCACCTTGGTGCAGGTTTACCAGCAGTGCTCACCTTGGTGCAGGTTTGCCAGCAGTGATCACCTTGGTGCAGGTTTACCAGCAGTGCTCACCTTGGTGCAGGTTTGCCAGCAGTGCTCACCTTGGTGCAGGATTACCAGCAGTGACCACCTTGGTGCAGGATTACCAGCAGTGCTCACCTTGGTGCAGAATTACCAGCAATGATCACCTTGGTGCAGGATTACCAGGAGTGATCTCCTTGGTGCAGGTTTACCAGCAGTGATCACCTTGGTGCAGGTTTGCCAGCAGTGCTCACCTTGGTGGAGGTTTACCAGCAGTGCTCACCTTGGTGCAGGTTTGCCAGCAGTGCTCAGCTTGGTGCAGTATTACCAGCAGTGACCACCTTGGTGCAGGATTACCAGCAGTGCTCACCTTGGTGCAGAATTACCAGCAATGATCACCTTGGTGCAGGATTACCAGGAGTGATCTCCTTGGTGCAGGTTTACCAGCAGTGGTCACCTTGGTGCAGGTTTACCAGCAGTGATCACCTTGGTGCAGGTTTACCAGCAGTGCTCACGTTGGTGCAGGTTTACCAGGAGAGATGTAAAAAAAAGACTGTCAGTTTTGAATGCATCTATGTGAGGAATACATAACCACATCTTCAAAACCCTTGGCACCAAAGTAATAATACTGGTAATATATCTTCCCAAAGGATGCATGATTTATTATTCAAATACCAGCTTTAAATATTTTGGAAATTCAACTATTTTTCTCCAAACAAAAGCTCATGAGTTATGAAAACACACACATTTTTGTCTCAAATGCAGGCTTTTTAATTTAAGTATAAATATATTAATTTAATGACGCAAATCTTCTAATGTAGTGGGCCATCCTGAACAGAGGACAGCTACTTAAAAGTAACTGGAGAGCTGCCTAGCTCACGTGCTACTCGCTGGAGAAGCCTGGTTTATAGAGTCTGAGCGCCATCTAGTGTCACACACCAAAATAAGCACCTGTAAACAAAGCTTATGAGTGAGGGAGGAGTAAAGAAGCACATTGCTTGCCAATAGTCTGTGGCCAAAGAGGTAGGAGTTTGTAATTATTAAAACCACTAATTAACACATTTATGGCATCACTGAAGATGACACCAGACGCCCTTTGGCTGGAGGGCGTTCAGGAGAAGCTCATGAACTTACTGAGGAGTGATGCTAGGATGAAAGGCGGAGCCAGGCATTGACTGAGTGCGCTTTCAGTGTGTCACTAGCTCACACTTTCATTTCTTTTCATTTTTCTCATATTTGGAGCAGCACATACCATGGGGGCAGATTTACAAGCCCCTTGCGCCACTTTTACGCCGCCGTTGCGTCACTTTTGTGATGCAGCGGCGGCGTAAACAATGCGCCACTATGCGACATATTTACAACGTGACACATCTAGTGAGATGTGTCACGTTGTAAAGCCCTGCGCTACATTATACCTGCGTCAGGTATAATGTATGCAGGGTGGGCGTTCCGTCGCAAGGAAGCCCGTAAAAGTGACGCAGTGAAATCTACAAGATTTCACTGAGTCACTTTTACGTCCCTGCTGCGTCAAAACCTTACGCCTGCTTGTAGCAGGCGTAAGGAGTGACGCCGCACAGCAACTATAGGGCACCCCTGAGCAGTGCTGGAGTTGCGTCGTGCTTGCGACACGACTCCAGCACTGCGTCACCCTTACGCCGACAGATGCGTCACGCATCTGTCTATCCTTGCGCCATGGTGCGCCGCATTGTAAATGCGGCGCATCCATGGTGGCGCAAGGTGTTTCTTGAGTCACGCATAATAACTGGCGCATCCCTGCTGATATGCAGGGATGCGCCAGTTATTGTAAATCTGCCCCCATGGCTCTATAGGAGACCGCTTAGCTCACCTATGTAGATGAGTCGTTCCTGAACCCAGGCTTCTTGGTTCTAAGCCTATGGGGTCAGTCACTGCTAGCTCCATTTATTGTGATAACTTGATATGTTCACTAGGAGATGTGAAAATGTACACTTGTACTTTATTGCACAGGCACGTGTACAGTACATTTCCACTCATTCAGGAATACTCGCCGTCGCATGCACTGAGGCGCCTTGCTGCTGAAGGCACAGTATCAGAGCTGCGATGGGGCTTGTCACTTTAAAGCATGTGATAGGCGCTTACTAGCGCCTCCAGAGAAGTTGTTTTTAAGGAGCACAAGTACTAGTGACCTATGAGTGCCTTGTTTTGATGAGCACAAGTACTAGTGGCCTATGAGTGCCTTGTTTTGATGAGCACAAGTACTAGTGGCCTATGAGGGCCTTGTTTTGATGAGCACAAGTACTAATGACTATGAGTGCCTTGTTTTGATGAGCACAAGTACTAGTGGCCTATGAGTGCCTTGTTTTGATGAGCACAAGTACTAGTGACCTATGAGGGCCTTGTTTTGATGCGCACAAGTACTAGTGACCTATGAGGGCCTTGTTTTGATGCGCACAAGTACTAGTGACCTTTGAGTGCCTTGTTTTATGAGCACAAGTACTAGTGACCTTTGAGTGCCTTGTTTTGATGAGCACAAGTACTAGTGACCTATGAGGGCCTTGTTTTGATGAGCACAGACTGTAGTGACCTATGAGGGCCTTGTTTTGATGCGCACAAGTACTAGTGACCTAGGAGGGCCTTGTTTTGATGCGCACAAGTACTAGTGACCTATGAGGGCCTTGTTTTGATGAGCACAGACTAGTGACCTATGAGGGCCTTGTTTTGATGAGCACAAGTACTAGTGACCTATGAGGTTCTTGTTTTGATGAGCACAAGTTCTAGTGACCTATGAGGGCCTTCTTTTGATGAGCACAGACTGTAGTGACCTATGAGGGCCTTGTTTTGATGAGCACAAGTACTAGTGACCTATGAGGGCCTTGTTTTGATGAGCACAAGTTCTAGTGACCTATGAGGGCCTTGTTTTGATGAGCACAGACTGTAGTGACCTATGAGGGCCTTGTTTTGATGAGCACAAGTACTAGTGACCTATGAGGGCCTTGTTTTGATGAGCACAAGTACTAGTGACGCTATGAGGGACATGTTTTTATGAGCACAGACTCTAGTGATAGATTTTGACTTTTAAAAGTCGAGCCTGTAAATTGTAGGCCTAGGTTTTAGTGACTGTAGGAGAGTAGGATCTGCCTCTTCTGTTGCCCCCACTTTTTTTCTGATGTTTACACTGGTTTCTGGCTATAGTCTGGCTGGGACCCTGCCAATCAGGGCCCCAGCCTCTCTGTTCTCTCTAAACGACTTGGAGTGCACTCTAGGTGCACTAGTGATTGGATACTGTGGTACCTTATGAGTCCCTAGTATATGGTACCTTAGGTACTAAGGGCATAGGTACTTCACAGGCCTACCAGGGGCTGAAGCATGTATTATGCCACCCCTGGGAAGCAGACTAAATCTGACACCACAGGCCTGCTACTGCAGCCTGGGTGAGGAGGTGCTAGCACCCCTCACTGAGATATAGGTTCCCTATATCTCTCCTGCACACACATTTAAACCTATCAGTCACCCCCAAGGCAGGCCCTATCAATCCTGAGGGCAGGGTGCTTAGTTTCTATGTGAGAGGGTGCCTCTGCCTGAGCAGGGCCCCTCTGCAGCTCTCAGAGTCCATTCTCTGGGGCTGTTTGTGAATGCGGTCAAACCATATACTCTTAAATGCATTATAACCTCGCGGTTAATGCTAACTTTGGAATGGCTGCATCAAAACATGTCGTGTTTGGTGTCAAACACCTTGGAATCATACCCCCACACCAGTACCTGGTGTGGGAGTATGATCCCACCCTTCTAGAGGGATAGACATGTACCTACTGTGGAAACGCAGTAGAATCCTGAAGAGCCCTGGCATCACAAAATGGATGCCACCAGTCACAGACACTGGGCTGCCATCCTGCTGATGACCGAAACTCGCAGTGGAGGAGGCCCAACAATAGGTATCCTGTCACAGGGAGGTGTGACCACCTCCCAGACAGGGTTTAGTGTATTGGGGCTGGGTGGGTGCACTCCTAGAGTGCTTTGAAGTCCTGCACTGGGGGAGCAGAAGGCTCCTCTGTGCATACACCAGTTCAAACCAGCTCAGGGGCTACCTGCCCCTGCTCTGGCACAAAACTGGACAAAGGGAAGTGGGTGTAGCCACCCACTCCCCTGACCCTCCCATAGGTGGGGTCATAGAGCTAGTCCCTCCCTTCCTTTTAGTATAAGATAGGGAAACTTGCCATTGCAAACTAGATCTCCCTGGACGACACTCTAAAGAAGAATCCCGGACCTTCGACGTTCCACTACCTCTGGAAGACTGAAGAATCTCCCTTGGAGTCAAGGAGTGACTCCCCTGCTTGGCAGGCACCAAAAATTGCAATGACAGTTGCAAACTACGCTGCTCTCGCCGGAGCCCCAAGTCCCTGCAGCCCAGGATGAGGATTTCCTGACTTCTCCCAGGCCATTGTGAGTCCCCAGCGAAGCTGAGGCAAGTGGACCCCACGAGTGATGAGGAACCGCAGTCCCTGGGTACCGTGCACTATTTTCAAGTGCAACCCCTTCACGATGTTCTACAAACCTGTGCTTTAGACCACGTATGGTCCCAGCCTCTAGCAGAGATCCTTCCCAAGATCAGAGGCCTACCCCGTCCCGAGTGACCGTGGGCCCCTGTTGAAGGAATCCTCCAGAGGCGTCTTTGCGATCCCTTGCCAGCCAGCTTGTGGGTCCCCTGAAGACTTTTCTACAAATCCAAAGGGCTCCCCTGGTTGCTCCAGGCCTGTCCTGACTTACCCTTGCTGGGTGAGTCCCCCAGACCTTGCTGGTCTGCACCATTGACTTTTTGTTCTTTCCACAAGACTTGCTGCTACCAAGGCTTGTTGGCTCCAATCGGGTCTCCGACACCGCAGTCAGCTGAAAACTTTGTGGGCCACGCTGAATCCAGCTCCTGGTTGTCCTCGACACCTCCTGGACCTTGTGGCCGAAGAGTCAAGACACCCATGAACGACCTGAATCCGCCGACGACGGTGGGCATCCATCTTCCTTGCCCCGGGTCACTGCCAAGTGACTTTGAACACTGTCCCCTCTGCTTTCAGGTCTTCCTTCTTCCGAATCCAGGCTTGGATTCCACCGGACACTTCTTCTGGCTTCACAAGCAGCAAGTCTTCATTGGCTCCCATTGAAAATGATGCCTCGACCGACACCAAAGGACACCTATGCACCCGGCTTCCCTGGGTGAGGTAACTCCAGCACTACGGTGCTCCTGTGGGTGTTGGCCCTAGAACTACTTACCCTGTAAGTGACTTGCTTGTAGCTACTCCCGAAGTGCCCTTAAACTCTTAATTTCCAACCGCGACGTGCCCCATTGAAGTCTACGGCGATCCGCGCCTGTGTTCACTCACTGCACGCGTCCCCCGTGGGTCCTTTACTTACCTGCCTTGGGTGGTTTCGTGAGGCCCCAGCACTTCTGAAGGCCCCAGGCCTTGTCCCTTTGCAAGTCGTTGTTCTTAAGTCTTTTTTTAGTATATGGTCTGGTACGCCCCTAGGGCCCCAGCCATACTTGTACTTAATTTGTTGTGAAACGTTGATTTGTGCATATGTTCCTGACTTCTAATCTCACAAGAGATTAGTAGAGAGTTGTTTAGTAATAAATACATATATATTTGATATATATACCTGTGTGGTGTCTTTTCATTTGGTGATTCAAGAGATTGTGTGGTAAAACAATCTGCTTACATTCCTCCAAGACTTAGCCTGAAGGCTGCTCTCCACAGCTACCACTAGGATAGCTTTCTATAAAGGTTGTCTTAAACCTACCTACCATAAGAGTCGAATTGTTCTGGTGCAAGGTGTCCACTTTAACTAGTGAACAGCATATACCAGGCCAACTTCTCACAGTGACCATGCACTATTGAGTCACCAGGTCTTGTTTGACTCTCTTCCTACAATGACGTCCCAGCTCCTGGAATGCACGTGTCACGTAGAGACTGTAAGCTAGCTATAGAAATACAAGCAAGTACACCCTGTCTGACTGGTGGGGTCTGGGTTTAGCGTGCTTCCCATTTCATAAGTTGTTTGATATATTGATAATGGCTGATTTCACCTTGACTAGTGTATTCTCCATTGTTGTTCACTATTTGACGGGTTCTTAATCAATGCTGCATTATCTTACTCGTGTATCTGAAGATACCGCCCGAAACAATGTATGTAGCTGCATTTTCAATAGGATTTGAAGCATGTCTGTTTATAGGGGACTTCTTTTGTATCTGTAGAGATTTTCCAGCCTCTGTGTGTGATGCAAGTAACCAAAAGTTAGATGCTTCACTTCCTGTGACAGCACCAAGTCAAAGGTCATGCAATGTTGCTTCCTTTGATTTCATGAGGGTCGAAAGGGCAGGTTATGTCACTTCCTGTGATGTCAGTCGGAAGGGGTCACATGGCATGTGATGTCACTTCCGCTACTCCTGACATTTTGATAAATTGACGCCCTTGCATGAGACTGGAACGTGCCCTTTTAAGGAACCATCAGGGAGGGAAGAGCCGAGGGAAATAACTACAGAGAATTGGCAAGAACAGCAGCACATCAAGGAACACAAGAGCAGACTATGGACCAGCGAGGCCGAGAAAGGGGAATGACCCAGACCAACACTCGGGAGCAGTGCGACTCACTGACTGGTGGTCCACCACGGCTTAAATACCGTAATATACCCTGGAAGAGAACTAGCACTCACGGGAAGTAATTCCTCCATCTTAGCCTGGGCTCACTCAATTGGTACCTACAGAATGGCAACCACGATGATTAGGAACTCAGCCCTGTCATGGTGCCACAACTTTCTGCCTCTGTTCACTGTTCTCTATTAGGACACACGAGAACCCCAGACACCCCCATACATCCTTGAAACAACGCCACCCCAAGAACCCTCTGTTGAGGTGAAGAGAGACGGCTGCGATGGGCTTACCTGCTGCCGGTAAGAGAGGAGTTCCAGAGGTGCCCCTGAAAGGACTGAGCGGGCCCCCCCATGGCTGCCCCTGAAAGGACTGAGAGGACCCCCCCACGGCTGCCCCTGAAAGGACTGAGAGGGCCCCCCCCACGGCTGCCCCTGAAAGGACTGAGAGGGACCCCCACGGCTGCCCCTGAAAGGACTGAGAGGGGACATCCCACGGCTGCCCCTGAAAGGACTGAGAGGGGACATCCCACAGGTGCCCCTGAAAGGACTGAGAAGGGACATCCCACGGCTGCCCCTGAAAGGACTAAGAGGGGACATCCCACGGCTGCCCCTGAAAGGACTAAGAGGGGACATTCCACAGCTGCCCTTGAAAGGACTGAGAGGGGACATTCCACGGGTGCCCCTGACAGGACTCAGAGGGGACATCCCACGGCTGCCCCTGAAAGGACTGAGAGGGGACATTCCACGGGTGGCCCTGAAAGGACTGAGAAGGGACATCCCACGGCTGCCCCTGAAAGGACTAAGAGGGGACATCCCACGGCTGCCCCTGAAAGGACTAAGAGGGGACATCCCACGGCTGCCCCTGATAGGACTAAGAGGGGACATTCCACAGCTGCCCTTGAAAGGACTGAGAGGGGACATTCCACGGGTGCCCCTGACAGGACTCAGAGGGGACATCCCACGGGAGCCCCTGACAGGACTCAGAGGGGACATCCCACTGCTGCCCCTGAAAGGACTGAGAGGGGACATTCCACGGGTGCCCCTGACAGGACTCAGAGGGGACATCCCACGGGTGCCCCTGACAGGACTGAGAGGGGACATCCCACGGCTGCCCCTGAAAGGACTGAGAGGGGACATTCCACGGGTGGCCCTGACAGGACTCGGAGGGTGCAAACGATGAGCTCGTCTAACAGTAAACCTTCCCCCCGGGACTCCAAGTCTGTCAGTTTCTCTTAAAACATTTGTATCAAGGTTGGGACATGGACAACAGAGGCTGGTCGCCAAGATTGATCACCAGTGGAATAACTTTTCCATGGGACCAAAAACTGCAACTTTTCATCATCTAAGCCAGAGTCACAAATATCTGAAACCTCGAACTCAGGGACACCTCGCACCAAGACTGGGGGAGGAGGTGGCCTAACATGGAAAAATCACCATAAATATGAGGTTTCCAAAATGACCCCTCTGAGGTCTAGCGACATGCTGCCGGACGTAGGCAAACTTCATGGGTTTGAGAAATGGAGCTTGATTGGTATCACCAAATTGGGGGCGCATGGAAGGGTGACTCGCTGCTAACACTGGAAGAGATGACAGACCAAAATCAACTGCAAAAAGAACAATTGATGGACAGAATGCAGTATCAACTGGCGCATTCCCAAAGCTACAAATATGTCCAGCTCAAAAGCGCTCTAGGTACACATACACCAAAGGAAACAATAATCAAAGACTCCCTCGCATTGGAAGATCGTATACTGACAGAACAATGTACTAAGAAGGCCATCTCTCTGATATATAAGAAACTGATGTTTTTTTTACAGTTTTATATAGCGCAAACTTGACCCGAAGGTATCCGGTATCAGAGCGCTTTACATGAGCACCAGTTGCGTTAAATGAGGACACATTAATTTTTGTTAGGCACGGGGAGATTAAGTGATTTTCCCAGAATCACAGGATGTTCAGCGTCATTGCCGAGACTCAAACCCGGTTCCCCAGATTCGAGGTCGACCGCCCTAGCCGTTAGGCCAACTCCTCTCCGTGATAATCAACACCCCTGACACCCTACAGACCCTTAAAGTTAAATGGGAGGCAGAATTGAGGAATTTGAGGAAGGGGAATGGGGATGGGAGGGGGCCCTGGGGGTACCCAGAGACATTGCCATCAAGTCCGGGTTCCGATTAGTCCAGCTCCACATACTCCACCATTCATACTACTCGCGTACGGCCCTACATGCTATGGGCAGATGCCCTGCAATAGCCTGCCTGCGAAGCTGAGGTGAGGTAGGGATGTTCCATTATGTGGCATGGGGCTGCCCGAGAATACAAACATACTGGGCATTCATCAGAGAAACAATGAGGGCGGTAACGGGATACTCATACCCAGGGCTTTAAGTGGGATGAAAAAACTGGGGGGTCTGTCAAAGGGGCGTGGCCAATGTAATTAAGGGCATGGCTTAAAAACACGTAAGCTAAAAATCTGTGCTTAGCATAGTGTGCCGCCCAACTTGTATTTGGCTGTTTCTGTCATTGCATCCAGATATATGATACAACAAGTAACATCATACCTCCAACAAGTCACAACTTTTGGCTTAGTCAATGGTTGTTAGTTCCATAAGATAAATAAGTAGCAACTATAGCTTGTATATAATATTGAAAAAGCTTCGACTTAAAGCCCCGGTGCACCAAACAATGTTGCTACTCCTGAGTTTCAAAAAAGAGAAGGGAAATCCAGAGAGAAAATGACTCTCTTTAAAGGATTTCCCTTCCCCTACAACTCTCACCTGGCATGACGTCATGCCGTAACTTCTCCACTAGTGAGAAGTGAGCAGTGTGAGCATGCGCACATCGATGTGCCTGCTGTCACTGCAGTCCGGAAAAAAATGGACCGCCCGTGGCAGGGCACAAAACAGAGCCCGATATAGACCCGTTTCGAGGCCCCCTTTAAAATACTGCCGGTCCTCAGCACCGGTGAGACCCGGCCCACTTAAAGCCCTGCTCATACCCAATACAGCCAAATGCTGCATATTGAACATATGGGGCGATGATCGGCTGCCACGTACAACAGGCTGTGGGTGACTCTGCACCTTGGGGTAACCAAGCGAAACATAACGCAAAAGTGGGAGGCGACGGAACCTCCAGTCCTATGAGACTGGAAGCCCGACATGGACTGGTGCATGTTTGCAGGAAAGACAATCTATCAAAGCAGGGGGTGCCCCAGAAAGTGGGAGAAGGTATGGTCCCCATGGAGTGCCATTAGAGGAGAGATGGGTGAAAGGGAGGAACTCAACACAACCACTCAAACGACAGGGACACCTGACGGGGCCTGTTCACGGCATCCACCATCCAAAAGCATCGAAGTAACTGATTTAATCTCAAGATAACTACATGTCATGCCTGGATTATGCCTGCTGCTTCCTTTTATTTCTTGTTTGCGATTTCACTCTATGTTGACAACCCATAAAAAGAATTTTTTAAAATGAGGTTTCAATTGAGAGACATGAAACACCGGATGCACTTACCAAGAAGGTGGAAAGGAAACTTGGACTGCGACTGGATTTATGACCATGACCATTGGAAAGGGGCCAAAGAAACGTGGACCAAGTTTAGAGTGTTCCCTCTCAATAGGTAAGAATTGAGAGGGCAGCCCGACTTTACCTCCCACGGAATAATGCAGAGCTGTGCAACAAAGCTTGCCTGTCTGTTCCTTCATCCTTCCTTGAGCATCTGATAAACTTTCCCTAACCTTATTGCGTACTGAAACTACATGTTTTAAAAACTCAGAAGCTGTGGGTACTAAAGAATCAGTGAAAGTAGGACTTCTCATCATCTCTTATTGTTTATTAGGTTAATAACAACCATAAAAGATGCAATAAACAGAGAGAAGCCATAGCACCAATTACGGTAAACAGGCTAAATATCGAGTTTTTTATGTCGACTTGCACTAATATCGAGTGCAGAATATCGTGATACAAAAATATCGACTGTCAGGATATCGTGGTCAAGAATATCGAGTCTAAGGTAAGCAATATAGTTTTTAACAATATCGAAGTCATTAATATCGTTTGCAAAAATATCGAAGTGATTAATATCATTTGCAAAAATATAGGGGCCCATTACGATGTCGGGCGGAAGCACTACCGCCGTGCCATCGGAGGCAAAAACCGCCAGTTACCGTCCGCCAGCTACGGCTCACACGCCCGCCAAATTAGGATGTGAAAAGTCAGCCAAACACCGCCCGTAAGCCAGCGACGCCGCCCGCCATCAAAGTGCGCCCGTCCACGTAGCGGCGCGAGCCAATGGAGACACACCATCCGATGAAATGACGTACCGCCCGGCGTACAAATTACGATGCCACAACCAAACAGCTCCCCCGGCTAAGAGACACCGCACGAGATACCAAGGCGGAAACTCGACTGCTGAGTACGGAGACCAAAAAGGCGGCCCACCCCGACATGAATCCTGCACTCCAGGCCATCCCCATGCTGTACCTGATGCACCACCTAGGAGTGAACGCGCCGCGGCGACGCAGGTAGGCAGACACACAGCAAGGGCACGCAAACACTGCACACAATGCAAGGGCGCAAAAACTGTACAAGGGCCCCCCAGACACCCCTGTGTGGACAGGACACATCCACCACTGAACCCACACATGTCCCACCTGTCAAAATGAAACAACTCGCAACATCCGGGCACCCACTACCCGGGACCAGGAAGTGACGTCCCCGTCACGGCACCGCAGCGCAGCGGCGATGATGCAGGTACACACGCGCACAACGCAGAGGCCAACGACAGCGCCATGCATGGGCTGCACACAAACACCACAGGGTCACAACTACACACCCCACACACCAGCCCCACCCTGAAGGCACATGTCACGTGGCCTACCTGCATCAGTCATGTCCCCAACCGACAACTCACAGTTGTCAACCTGATGTCACACAAGTGTCCCGAACAGGGGAGTAATGTGATGCCAAAATAGGACACACCCTTGTGTGCAAAACATGGCGAAGCACACAGCGGCTGCTACATAACAGCGCAGAATAGGGACCTCGTCCGCAAAAGGCACGCCAGTACCATCCAAAAATACCTATACCATCCTGCTCGCAATATCAAGACATGCAATGTACAAAATTGAAAAACCCTGCTGCCTGAGAACAGGTGTTTCCAATTACTACACCGACACAGAAGCCCCAATGTATAGCGGAAACGCAGTGTCCCGCCCACACACGGGAGAGCAGATAGCACTGAATGGCCTTCCATTCCTACTCTGAAATCACATTGCAACAATTTAGGCAGGAGAATGGAGCCATTGTACCAACAAGAAGCCAAACAGAGCCATGCAGAGTAAACCGTCCACTGGGCAGATAGCGCCCAACATGAAAGAAAGTTAATAACACAAAAAAGAAATTATACCACTCCTCCATGTGGGTGAAATGCAAGTAATCTGGAAGGAGTCAGACACCACTGGCCTTGACCATTCATTGAAGCATGTGGGATGAGGGCCTGTGTCCTCCGCCCAAGCTATAACCCAAGTCCTGCCTCCGTACAACCATTCCAGAATTCCCAGCATCGTCGGAGGTTGCACTCTGCTGATTGCACAGGCAGCCGGAGCACGCCATCACATCGCCCTGTAGCAAAATGCCTGTTGCACCACTGCTTCCCAACTACGCCGGACAGATGCAGCTGTACATTGAGAGCTTGCTACAGATAGTGGGCTGTGAAAATCTGGCTATGCTGAACGTAAGTTACCGAGTAACTTACCGCATCGCAATGTTCAGCTGCGTCATCCCCGTTTTCTACTGTCGGAGGTGTTCGTTCCACTGTCCTGTGGATTTATGTCTCTCCAACCCAGCATGTCCAAAGGCGGACTTGGTACACTTGTTTGCACCCCTGGTCGCCCACGACAGGATCTGTTCAGTGTATGGGGGCATGGCGTATGTGGCTGCAATCGGACACACACTGCAATGGGACTAGTGTGCCTCCACACAACGTATTCTGGATCACAGTTTCATCGAATGTCATCCAACATGTCCCATCAGGCTTCTACAAGGGACAACTTATGATGAACACGTTGCCAGCCACCATCCGCTTCATTGGATGGCATCCATGTTTACCACCAATGCCATGGATGCCCTGCTGGAAGGTATTGCATACCTGACAACTTGTCAATTCATCGGGCCCCGACTCAATACCCCCAATTGAACAATGATGTTCAACACCGTACCTATGCTTGGCTTTCGCACGGACTGGGCAGTTAGCTGTACAACAACTATACCATACAACCTGCAACAAACACCTCACCATCAACTCCACTGCCATGACATCGGACATTTTCTGGACATGCACTCTGTTCCTCACCATATCCCGTATCTCTGCATGAACAGGGGGAGGCAGAGGTATGGGACTTGTGTACAGTAACCACATGGCCAATACTGCACGAACAACTATGCCATAATATGTATTCAGCGCACCTGAACACATGCACCGGTCAGTGCACACTAATCTGTCTGCTGTATTACGTGAGAACTGACACCTCACCATCGTCTGTACTTCCGTGGCAGGACTTTTGCATGGACAACAAATGCAACCACCAACAACATGACCCCAGTGATTGTGTCATATTCAGTAGCCACCACATTGCAACAACTAGTGAGACGCTGCTGCATGCATGTAGGCTCATGCTCTGATGTCACCTCTGACGCAGGTGTGTCGTAGTTACTATTGTAGTAAACCTGTACCATGGAACTGAGATGTACTGTGCCCATGATGTCAAGTTGTCTCGTAGGCAAAATGAATACGGTCTGTGTCAAAGTCTAGAGCTCTTCAGTAATGAGCAAATGTACTTTAGCATAGCAAGGGCAAGGCAGTTGTAACTCTGAAGCCTTCATCCCACGGTCAACAACTAATCACATCTACCCGTACCCCCTTTTGTATGTGTAATCATGCTAAGTATATCCTCCACATGCATTTTGCTGCCAGTAGTGTCCACTATACTGCATCACAGAGGACGTAAGTCCAAGTACATGCCTTGAAGCAAATATGTGACTCTGCTGAATTATTTAACGAAGACAAGTACGAATGAGAGAGGATGAGAGTGTGTGAAGTACACGAGAGTCGTGAGATGACCATGTAGTCCTGTGTAATTGGATGTCAACGCATATGAGTTGCCGCAACAGTGGACATAGTGAAATACTACAGCTCGTGGGCCTGGACTTGTCAGACTCTGACGTGGCCCAACAGATCATCACATTAACACTGACGGCCTGGTCACTACAAAGACTGTGTATAATTACCTTCACAGTCTGACATCACACTCAGCAAGCAAAAGTAGGAGCCACGCAAAAGCATGCTACAGCAATGCCTGACAAAACACACACACAATATCAGTGTGGGTGGGTAGGACTGCACAGTGAGTAAGAACTGCAGAAATTCACATACATGCTCAATTGAACAAGGCACAATCTTGACAGTCACACACCCTGCAGACACACAATGTCCTAAACATATCAAGTAGGAGTCAGCCTTAACTGCAAGGACACACCCACACACTGCACACTGTGCAACATACAACACACACATGTGATCACATTCACAGACCTGAACACGGATACAAACATCCACCATGGGGCTGGGTAACACATGTGTGTAGTTGACATTGCCAGAGCACACACACACACCAACACTACCCCAAAGTCACACCACTCACACCACACACATCTACACCTCCCATATGCACACATTGAAAGTAAGCCATGTACCCAGGCACAATGTACATCACAAGACTAACATACACCTACACTGCTGGCCACACAGCAAGTAAGCACACACATACCCGCATACTCTGAGCAATCTACCTGTCATCCTGTGGCTAGACTCACACCCTGTGCATTGCTTGCACGCAAACATGACACGGATACATTTCCCCAGAAATACCACCAAATACATGCAGTCAATCCGTGTCACAAAAAAGCTTATTCATCACACACACAAGTAGCAGAGTCTGAAAGAAGTGAAGTCCCTGCCACGTGTACAACACATTGGAATGTGAGACCAGACATTGCAATTGCTGAGGTACCATACACGGCATGTGCCTCACTTAACCATGCACACACAGCAACAACTGCAATCACCAACTACACAGACACAACCGACTACAGGAACAACAGCATCCAGTCACAGATTACATAGACAGGCGGCAAAATTGATCAACCCCAGGGACAGTGGCCAGTTCGATGTGCCGAGTAGTGACACGAAGAGCTGCGTATGCAATGTGTGTGAGTGTACCCTGCCATGGCCAGCAACACTGCCATGGCAGTCACAATAGCCATTACAACCACCACTGTGTCACAGGTAGATGTGTGAGTGTGCCTACCATTCAAACAGGATGCCAGTTCGACTCGGTGCTGTTTGTGTGCTACGGGACAGTTGCAGGTCCGCCTCTGAGAGAGAAGCACAACTGTGGAAGACACACATGTGGCATGTGAAGCGGGAGTTCCGCTTGGCCCAGGTGAGTGGGTGGCATGGGTAGGTGCACACATGCATTGTTGAAACAGACTGTGTTGGGAGGATTCCGGAGGGCTAGATTTCCACTGTCTTGGGTATTTGGAAAGACCACCTGTCTGGGTATGAATGTGAACTCGTGTGGGCACAACAGGCGGGCACACGATCAATGCTGCATGAGGTGTAGACGTTAGCCCACCCTCTGTGGACATGCTGGATACTGCTGTGCGTCTGCCAGGCCCATGCCAAGGCACTCACATCCACTGTCCACCAGGTGTACCCCCAACATTGTCCACCTGCACAGGCTACCCACGGCACGGGATGGCAGTGGAGCTTGGTGGGTGGGAGGTCATGGCGCCCTTCTCCTGGTCACATCTCACAGGCAACACATTCTCATTGTGCAGCATGGCACAAGTCCTAAATAAGTAGTGGGGGGACGCACACGTCACAACCAGAAGTGACGTCACGAAAAGAGGCTTGCACCATCTGACTTATTGCCTCCCTTCCCCCACCCGTTACATGCGATTGCAACAGAGAAGCCAGCGCGTGCACAATAACTCCGAGCTCGCCCCAGAGAGGCCAAAGAGTGAATGTGTGGGTCCATTTGATCCAGTTATCGTGCCCGCGTTAAAATTAGTGCTGGCACGCCGTCCACCCGCGTGGTACCCCGAATCGAGACCTGGTGTGCAGGCAAAGTGTCCTATTGGCTTTGCGATATGTGTGAGTTGCATGACACTCGTTGGCGGGGGATGGCTCGGAGGCCCGTCACCCTGAGGCCCATGTCTCACCACATGGGCCCCTTGTCAATGGCAGCGGTTGTAATGACTATGCGCGCCGGGGTGGGTCTACCTTTCGTCTGGGATTGTGTTTGCGGCCTGGCCCGCTAGGGCAGCTACAGCCTCTGTGTGTTGCATGTGGTGTATCCGGACTCCGGAGGCTGTCATGCATTGTCACTGTTGTCCAGGTCTCGAGTCGGGGTACCATGCGGGTGGATGGCGTCCCACCACTTATTATACCTCGAGACAAATAACTGGGGCAAATGGACCCACACATTCACTCTTTGGCCTCTCTGGGGCGAGCTCGGAGCTGCTTGTGCACGCGCTGGCTTCTCAGATGCAATCGCATATTGGGGTGAGCGAGGGGAGGCCATTAGTCTGACGGTGCAAGCCACCTTCTGTGATGTCACTTCCTGTCGTGACGTCAGCGTCCTCCCACTTCTTCTTTTTCGGACTCGTGCCCTGCTGTTGTCAGATGTGCCACTCCCCAGGGGGGTGGAGAAAGGGTCAGGAATGTCAGCCTGAGATTGGCCCAGTTGAAGGCCCACCTTGACTGGGGGGGACAACCATTGGACAGTCTGGTGTAGCCCACCCACGCGTACATGTGGGCCCTCCATGAACTATGTCACCTGCGGCAAAGTGATGTCATGGGCAATGACGTTATTGAGGTGAGCTGTCTGCCCCACGCCGACATGGCGCATCAGGTCAACAGACCCAGCACTGAGGGCAGCAGGGGTCACATGTGCAGGGGCAGCTGTGCCTGGTGTGAAGGACACTCTATCCTTCATCCCTGTGCCGACACGTGTTGCACCAGTGGAAGTAGATGGGAGGGCGGGCATTGGCCTCCACGTGGCTGAAGAGGAGCCAGAGTCTACGTCCCCTGTGTTGGCAAACATGGATGCATCACCTCTGTCCTCAGATGATGCCGAAATCTGCGTCTCGGACTGTAATTCATCCAGCACACGTCTGGCACCTCCGAGGCGCTGGTCACATCTGTCACACTCAGCACCTGTGCAGCTGCTACATCCGATGCCACACCACTGTTGACCGTCCCCTGTCCCTCAGCACCCACGGGAGATGCCACATGAGAGAGAGCGAGGTGGCCTCACTCATCTGGCATCAATTAAACAGACATGTGCAAGGGAAGCAGCACAGAACATACCCAAATCCACATGTTGCACGATACCTGTGCAATTGCATACAGCCACCACAATCAGCACGTAATGGCTGGCATACAGTAAATGAAGCTGCTAATAAGTGGCACATGTGTTGAGCACATAGCACTACACCCGGCCTGTGTCACCCTGCGTCCATAGCCACAAATCGCGTTGTGCACACCCACTGTCCTGATGGTGGCAAGGATGACCACTACGTAATTAGGCCAAAGACATACCTGCATGGAGCAGAATGTGAAACCACTCACACAGACTGCAACATGACAGGCCACAATGGCCATGAACCCATGCCATCCACCTGTCGTTCACAGGAGCACAACTGCTGTTGCACAGTGTGCCGGATGTGTAAGTACCAGAGATATGAGGTGAGGCATCGCACACATATGACCGAACGAAATCAGAGTAGGCACAGTGCCTCTAACATACATGTGAATTGCCACTCCAGCCTACTACAGGTTGTTCCTGAGGGCTAAGACTCTGAGTGCCTTGAGAATGCCAAGTGCTCAAATTACTCCTTGAGCCTCAGGAATAGCATATGCATGTCAGATGCACACAGCACAGAGTACACTTACAACCCACTGCATCACACAACAAACATCACATTACCCAGATTATGTGTAGGCTGTGGACACATGCTGCCTCTCACAGCAAAAGACACCATCCCACAATACTGTACACTTGCTTGCTGCTGATGCCCCTACGAACATGCATCCGGCACAGGCTGTGTGACTGTCAAGATGCAGACCATTACTGGTGAAATGCAGCGCCGTGCTGACCTGACAATACGAGGGGGCATCCCCCGATTCGTTATCGCCACGTAGTAGCTCATCCGGCAGATGACGTCACACCCTTTGTGGAATTGGCTGCACTGTCGGTCACACATACACAGAGCATCAACTTGGTTGCAATGGCTCATCACAAGCCCTTTGGCTGGAGGACTTCCAACTGCAGGGATGGTACACAAGAGGCTTGGAATATCACTCATACACTTCTCAACAACACCCACATCCACCAATCACAGTGGCATGCTGCTGACCCATCCCAAATACTCAGAGACGTGCAACAGAGCCATGAAGTAATCGGACATGGCCTAACAGCATGTGTACACCACACGTGAATGCATGCTGGTGGGAGTGTGTACACAGTACCTGTCCATCCCATTCACATGCAGGTTGCCAGCCCATTGAGCAATGTGTAGTCTGCCCACATCTACTGTCCATTGTCAGGTGGACCAACACAAAGATCACAAGGCAACACATCTTTGTGGGTGTACCCACTGTGTCCAACACTGCGCAGCCCTCAACGTACTCGCCCTGTGAATGGCTCACCCCGCAATGGAGGTCACATTCAGTGCCACTATCTCTCACACACATCCCTATCACAAGGCATGGTGTATCCAATCGACAGGGCTGAGTTAGCGCATTTCAGGAGAGTCCTGAACAAAAGACACATGTAACCCACTGTACAGTCAGTGTTGTCTCCTTCTAGGATTGTGCGGTCAATGTGCAGCCCAGGTCTGCTGAGACTGAGAAGGCCAGCAGGGACCCAGCCAGCCATTCTCACAAGCAATAACTGCCCTGAGTCCTGCATTGCCAAGTGGCTGCGTCACTGGATGTCTGACATGAAGATGCCATGTACCACCACTCGGGAGGGACATGCATGGGAAAGCGCCAGAGAGCCTACATACCCCTTCCACCTGTAGTAAGCATGGTGAGCAGTGCATGTTGGAACCCCACAGGCTCTGACTCATAGTGCTGCGGATCAACGACATGTGTGTCCCCCACATGCACTGCCACACACACTGTAGTTGTCTTTCACACACAACTATTGCATAAAATAGCCTTGGCCAGTGTGCGTGGAGCTCGGATTCCAGGATCTCCAGCTCCTTGCTGGTGAGTGGACCTGGACATATCTTCAGAGTCTTCGACGTGAAGGTGGACAGGTGGCAGAAGCAGCAGGTGTTGTTGAGGGATGCCAGGCTGCAGTCCCTGGTAGCTGTGGTAATGCCGGTCTCCCTCCCACACTCATATAGCCCCCTGGGGTTGTTTCAGTGGGTCCAAGCTGCTGCAATTGGTGTACCATGTCTGCCTGCTTCAAATGCACACAATGGCCTGCTCCGAGCTGTCCCGGTACGCTTACCTCTATAGTCGAACACGCAGGGTGCAACCGCGAGGGCCATTAGAGTTGGCCTCAAGGGCCTGGCCCATGGCGGGTACAGTCCACTGGTGCCATGTGGACTCCACAGTTGAATGTGCGCCATGCATTTGCAGGTGTGGCCATGACTTGTGTGTGGGAGCAGGTCCACACTAGACAGGGCCACTTCATGCTGTGTGCATAGGCAGGGACGGCCAGTGCTCAGCCTCCACATGTCTGTTGGCACATCATCATGTACACATTGGCATGGGAGCATGGGATGTGCATATGCACACACATGCCATATTTCTCAATGTACATCTCCCACTTGGCACGTGCAAAGTTACGTGTCACTTGTGATGTGTATTTGCATTCACACAGCTGTGTTGTCATGGAGTTGTCAATGTGTACACCTGTCAATGTGTGTTGGAGGTGTGATACGTACAGTGCTGTACATTGGGTGAACTAGGGACATAATTGACTGTCTCATATCCCGTTGTGCAACAGGACCCACTTGTTTGGGCCGCTCAGCCTGTGTACATTGTGTTGTTGGTGTGTGCCATACTCACCCAGCCTCGGAAGCTGTGTCAGGCACAGCAGCTAGGTATATTGCCGTGGTGTTCCCGCTTCCCACATATGCAGTCTGAATTCATCATCATGCCTTACAAGCTATTATGGCCTAAATCCACATGTGCATGCTCATAGCAATGGTTTGTGTCAGTGGTCATTGCTATTGGTAAGGGGACCTGTGGAAGAGTATTGTAGCTGTGCTGTCCCTACTTGTCAGCTGTTCTGTGATTCAATTGCTTTGTCTGTAATTTTAGTTTTGTGTATGTGAAAATGCCATGTGTTGTGTTGCATTGACATGTGTCCACTTCCATCTGTCCTAGGAGGAGACCAAACATACATCGCCCCTACCAATTGCTGGCAGACATGGAGGATGTGGAGGTAATCCGGAAATTCCGTCTGAACCGACCCACCCTGCATCACCTATGTCCCTTGTTGGAACCCCACCTTCGTCCTCGCAGGGTGTATCCAACTGCATTCACCCCCACGGCTAAGGTGATGGCTGCACTGCATTTCTTCGCCACAGGATCATTCCAACACACAGTGGGCAGTGGAGGTGGGATGTCCCAGCCCATATTCAGCATGGTGCTACGGGAAGTCCTGTCAGCTATGATGCTGTACAGGAACCGTTACATTTGATTCCCCAGGGCTCGTGATTTGGCGGCAGTGAAGGGTGCTTTCTATGCCCTTGGACGGATCCCCCACGTTGTTGGTGCAATTGATTGCACCCATGTTGGCCTTGTTGCACCACAGGCCATGGAGCACATTTATCGGAATCGCAAGCATTTCCACTCCGTGGATGTGCAAGTGGTGTGCCTGGCGGACATGGTCATCACACACGTGTGTGCGAAGTTTCCAGGATCCACACATGACTCGCACATCATGCGCAACAGCATCCTTCCACGTCTGATGACCAATCTGCAACCGGACCGTGCATGGATTGTTGGTGAGTATGCATACTCGTGTAGCGTGCTGGGTGTGACATGCAGTCTTGTATCCTGTTGGAATTGCAACGATTCTCTGTGTTCCTCACACCCAGGTGACTCAGCATATCCTAACGGGCCTTGGCTGCTGAGCCCATTACGTCATCCTCGGACACCAGCTGATGTCCGATACAATGAGGCACATGGGAGGGCCAGACGTGTGGTGGAGCGGACTTTTGGACTCCTGAAGTCCAGATTCAGATGCCTGGACCGCACCGGGGGTGCACTGGCGTACTCACCACAGAAGGTGTGCCAGATAGTTGTGGCATGCTGCATGCTGCACAATCTGGCGATTCGCAGGCAGATCCCCCTGATAGTGGATGACGGTGATCAGCCAGGGCCCCTGCCTGCAGACCAGGACGGGTCCAGTGACGAGGACAGTGGAGAGGAGGAAGCTGTGAATGTGTGTCAGCAGCTCATCGCCCGCTACTTCACTTGACGGTGAGTGACCATGTACGACGGCTGATGTTGCTGTAGTTGTGTAGGTGTATGTGTGCATTGTCACGGAGGCCTATTGTTCACTGAGTGCTGTGTGGCAATGGTCCATGTCCAGGGTAGTATGCCACTGACAGTGGCTGTAGCATTGTGCCCTGTTGCTCTGTGAGATGTGTGTACATTGCTTAAATTTGATGACAAGTACTGTGTGATGAGTGTGTGATACAGACATTCAATGGACTCTTGTTCTGTTTTTCACCCCTAGGTCCCTACAGCCTCTCCTGGCCTATCGACATACCAGAATCCAGATGCATTTCTGATCATGGTGACGGTTGCACATCCTTGAATAAACACAGAGCACATACAACAGAATGTGATCCAGGTGTATTTATTTACAGCGGTGACATGTGATTGTGGGCAAGGTGATCACAAAAGTGGTGCATGCTGAAACAATGAGTTGACGGTCATGACTGCGTGATGGTCAAGGTGTACCCATGTTGTTCTATGTCCACAGTCCAACAGACACATGCCATTCACATGGCAGTGTGGGGTAGGATCGTAGTCCAAGTGAATGCAGTAGGTGGCCACCATGGCTGGCTGACTCACTGGCGTTTGGAGCGCGCAAAGTCCTCTCTGGACACCTGTTTCCTCTTCGGACGGCCCCTTCCACGTTTGGGAGGGGGGGTTGTGTTGGTGGGCTGCTGGTGGTGGCTGAGGACTGCCCACTCGCTGTGGATGCAGGGGAACTGGATGTTGCACGACCCTGCGCCACAGCAAGTGGTGGCGGAGGTGGTGTGGCTGGCCTTGCTTGGGCCCTCACCACCACCACCAGCTGGCCCATGAGGTCGACAAGTTGGTCCATACGGGTCACGAATTGGCCCATATGGGTGTCCATGGACCTCAACACCCCAAGGACTTCCCGCGTGTCGGCAGATGACCTGGCCCATTGTCCTTGGGCCTCTTCATAGGCCCCAAGGACTCTGGCGATTTGCGGCAGGGCTTGGCTCCCAGGCTCAGATGGCGTTGGCCTGACCCTGCTCCTCCCACCAGAACTGCTGCCACCGACCTGCCCACTCACCACATTGGTCACCCCGGTCCTCGGTCTGGCTCCCAGGGTCGAGCCCGACGGGCGTACCACCCCTTGCGCAGGTTGAGCGGTCTGGGAGGGCCCGGTGGTGGTGGTGGTGGTTGCGGCGGTGGTGGTGGCCGCACTGACCGTGGCAGCAGGGGTCTGGGACTGGTCAGCAGCCCTGGGTGATGGGTTGTTGGGTAGGGGGGGCCTGGGGAGCGGTTGAGCCCTGCCACACCAGATGTGCCTGCTCGGGGGTCCTCGTCCGAAGAGGTGTCCAGGTCTTCCACATCCGTGAGTCCGGGTCGGGGGCTTGTGGACTGGCTGTGCCGGCTGCTGTCTCCCTCTCCAGCATCGAGCTGTTCGGCACCTGTGGGGCGGATAAGATAGGTTATTGTGTTGCACCTTGCAAAGTTTGTATTAGTTGTCTGACATTCACAGTTTGTGCACTGTTGTGCACAGATTTCCCAGATGCGTGTGTGTCGATATACAATGTGTGTATGCGTGGGCAAGGCAATGGAATTGTGTGATGTGATCATATGGCATGGGACGGATTTGGAATGCCAATGGGTGTGTGTTGCTGTACACCTACATTTTGTGGCTTGGGTGTATGCGGGGTCCAGCCCCATCGATGCTTTTGTGATGTAATATGGTTTTGGGGGACATATGAAACGCTTCGACACGCAGATTGAAAATGGGGTACAGCCACATCAACGCTTTTGTGATGAAATAGTGTTTTGGGGGTCAAATGGAACACTTAGATACGCTGAATGAAAATGGGGTCCAGCCCCATCAACGCTTTAGTGATGAAATATGGTTTGGTGGTACGTAATGTGACCTTTGGGTGCAGAAGGGGACATGTGGCTTGGCCACACAACACTACAGGGGCAAAGGTGTGTGTATGTCTGACACAGCCAGCATATCTGCTCAGTGTTGTCATTTTGGGACATTACGCTGCATGCATTGTAGTGAGTGAGTGCTGGTTGTGTGCCACACGACGTATTGCAGATGGGACAATTCCTTGGTGTGCGTGTTACCCTCAGCCATGTGCAAAAATGCAGTCCTCTTGGAGTGTTGACTATATTGGGTATGTTGTACATCACAGTGTGACATGCGCTTCAGACACTGCAGACACATTTATGGTCATCTGCAAGATTCTTTGCTGCACTGCTGTATATGGGTCAGCTGTTTGGATGATATACCTTTCATGACACTGGGGCTGAGAGATGAGATGGGTGACATTTTGAATGTGCATTGTGTAGCTGTGGGGTTCATGGGTCCAGTGGTGTATGTCACATTACTGGGGTTCTACTCTGTTACATTGAGACAAGATGGACTTACATGGGTGATATTGTACAATGTCAACGGAAAAAGCAGATACAACTACATGGACTAGACTTCGGTGGTGTTGCTGATGTGTGTGATGAGTGGCACAGTGCACGCCATGTGGGTCAGTACTCCAGTGAGACTTGTGCATGCAGACGTGACTCGTTACGTGTTACTGTATTTGAGATGGCTCATGTGGGCTATGACTCTGTAATTCATGTCCGTGTGCACATTCGTCACATGATTATGACAGGGAGCAGTGCTACCTGTTCCTCTGCTACGTGACATGTCCCAAATGTTAGTCGTAATACAGTCCTCATGCCTGCAGACACCCCGCCCTGTACAGTAGTCTACTTACTTGTTGGTTTGGAGGGCGCAATGCAATGGATGCCACATGGTTATGAGAGGGAGGGGTGCTCCATCTTGCTGGTCTGTGGGAGTGGGGGCGGTGTTGGGAGTTGTGGTAATGGCTTACCACCCACAGACACCCCTCCATGTAGGGAAAGATATCTACCTGTCGGGTGAAGGTGTGCACTGCAATGGATGACACATGGGTGTGGGGAGTACTCCATCTTGCTGCGCTGTAGAACTAGGGGCCTGGTGGGTGTTGTACTTCAGCAGTCCCCCCTCCGACCCACGGACTTTGTGTTAGGGCTACTTACCTGTTACTTGTTGGTTAGTGCAGCTATGGCTGACACATGAGTGTGGGTGTGGGCGGTGCTCCTTCTGGCGCATCTGGAGTACAAGGGGACCTGGTGGGAGTTGCGGTGCTGGCTGACTGTACACATGCCCCCATGGTTTTGTTAGTTGGTAGCTTTGGGCTGAGTGTGTGGGAGTGTCTGTTGCATGTGTGAGTGATGTCTTGTGAATTGTGTACTGGACATGGGGGTGTTTGGCCCTCGGAGCTGTGGCATTCTGGTAGTGCATGACAGTACATAGCGATGTGCTGGTATACATTTGTTTGTACCTACCAGCCTCCACTCCCCCTGGTATTCCGGTGAGACTCTCCGGATGTAGGAGGCCTCGCACCTTCTCCTCCCACGCCTTGAAGGTCTTGAATAGCGCTGGATTTCCGCCGCCAGTCCTGTCAGCCAGCTGCCGATTCTTGGCCTCCTTCTTCCTGACCACGCTTTTCAGGTCGTGCCACCTCTTTGTGATTTCAGCTCGGTTGCGTGGCACGTTCCCGACTGCATTCACCTGGTCTACGATCCTGCTCCACATTCTGTTTCTGGTGGCTACTGGTGTCTGTTGGACCTGGTTCCCATAGATTTGTGGGTGCACCTTGATGATCTCGTCGACCATGACCGTCAGCTCAGTGGCAGTGTACTTGGGCATTCTTTGTGTTGCCATGGTGTGTGGTTTGGTATTTGTGGTGCTGGTGCGGTGTGTGTGTGGTGTGTGATGTGCAGGGGGTTAGTGGGGCCAGTGTTTGGTGGTGGTGGTGGTGGTAGTGGTGATGGGTGTGATGGGTGCGTGCGTGTGGTGTGCTGCTGTCCTTTGTGGCTCTCTGTGTTCTCTGCTCTCGTCTTCGAGTGGTGCAAGGGATTGTGGTCTGTGAAGGGGCTGCTTTTGTACTTACCTATGTGGGTGTGTCATGATGGGCTGTCGTTTTCAGGTGTGTTGTGGCTGGTGTTCTGGGATTTGTAGTTTTTTTGTTTTGCCAGGGGGGATGTGTCTTTGGGGTGTGTTCTGTGTTTGGGTATTTGGGCCTGGGTTGCTGTGTGGACTTGTTGGCCATGTTGTGTGTGTTTCTTTGGCTCCGCAGATGGTTTCCGTGCACGGACGTGGCCGCCAGGGCTTCCGCCATGTCAGTTTTCATCACTGTTGTTAACGATGGCGGGCGGAGAATATGTGGATTTACCGCGCTCATGTCGGTCGTCAGAGCGGGCGGTTTTGGGTTGTCATGCGGGTTTGTGTCCGTGGCGGACGGATAATCTTCTACTCGGACATGGACTGGCGGTATTTTGTGTGTTTTTAAAGCCGCGGGCGGTGTTCGCTTCGCGACATCGTGATTGCTCGGTCGGTATTCACACGGTGTAGGCGGGCAGTTTTTTAAGGCTATGGTAGATGGCGGATTTTTTACCGCCGGTTATCGTAATGGACACCATAGTTCTTAAAAATATCTTTTTTTTAGTTAGTGTTATGTATTTTAGTATGTATTTTAAATGTATGTGCTCTATTTTTTTGTATAAGTAGTGCATTTGTTTTTTAATATATGTGTTACATTTTTAGAAGTTATTAAGTTTATTTTAATTAAATTTTGCGTTTTAGTTCCGTAGCGGGTTGTGAGTTTATAGGGGAATAGGGTGGGAAGTAATTTAATTATAATTAATTTATTAATAATTTTTAGAAGTTATTAATTTTATTTTAATAAAATGTTGTGTTTTTAGTTCCGTAGCGGGTTGTGGGTTTATAGGGGAATAGGGTGGGAAGTAACTTAATTATAATTAATGAATTAATATTTTTTATTCATTAATATTTATGTATTTTATATTTTATATGGTTAATTGTGGTAATTCATTAGTAATTAATTGGTAATTATGTTAATTGTGTCTTTTGTTTAGGAGTGTGTTGTGGGTTGATAGGGGAGTAGGGTGGGAAGTAATTTAATTTTTAATACATTTTTTAATATTTATAATATAATATTTATTTAATGTTATTTTATAGTGTTAATTGTGTGAATTAATTTATTATTAATTGTTTTTATTTTGCTTGTTAGTTGTTATTAAATAATTAATTAATTGTTAATAAATTATGTTAATTGTGTCATGTTTTACGACATTGATGGTGTCATTTATGTGGGAATGTGGTGGGAGGTAAAATATTTATAATTAATTAATTATTTGTTAATTAAAGCTAATTAATTAATTAAATATTAAATATGCTAATTGTGGAATAATTTTGATGTGTGAGCTGTGGCGTTTATAGTTGTAAATGTTGGGAAGAATTTGTTTTTAATTAATTAATGATTTGTTGTTAATTGTTATTAATTTATTAATGTAAAATTAGTTATGGAAATTGTGTAAATATTTTTAGGTGTGTGTTTTTGTGTTTATTGGGGTAGAGGGTTGAAAGTAATATACTTTAAATAAATTAATCATTAGTTGATCATTAATATTCATTTATTAATTAATAAATATTGTTAGTAATTATTTTGTTTTTATTTTGTTTGGGGATTTAGGTTTAATAGCTGTAATGTTTTGCTTTATCCCCTCCGCCATCCAGCGCTTTCCCTACTGTTGCACTCACTGGAGTCGGAATAGTAATTTTTACCACTCCGCTTTCCAACACTTTCCCTACTGTTGCACTCTCTGGAGTGGGAATAGTAATTTTTACCACTCCGCTTTCCAACACTTTCCCTACTGTTGCACTTGCTGGAGTGGGAATAGTAATTTTTACCCCTACGCTATCCAACACTTTCCCTACTGTTTCACTCTGTGGAGTGGGAATAGTAATTTTTACCCCTACGCTATCCAACACTTTCCCTACTGTTGCACTTGCTGGAGTGGGAATAGTAATTTTTTCTCCTTCGCTATCCAACACTTTCCCTACTGTTGCACTCTCTGGAGTGGGAATAGTAATTTTAACCCCTACGCTATCCAACACTTTCCCTACTGTTGCACTCGCTGGAGTGGGAATAGTAATTTTTACCACTCCGCTTTCCAACACTTTCCCTACTGTTGCACTTGCTGGAGTGGGAAAAGTAATTTTTTTCCCCTTCGCTATCCAACACTTTCCCTACTGTTGCACTTGCTGGAGTGGGAATAGTAAATTATTCCCCTCCGCTATCCTACACTTTCCCTATTGTTGCAGTCGCTGGAGTGGGAATAGTAATTTTTACCCCTCCGTTATCCAACACTTTCCCTACTGTTGCACAAGCTGGAGTGGGAATAGTAATTTTTATCCCCTCCGCTATCCAACACTTTCCCTACTGTTACACTTGCTGGAGTGGGAATAGTAATTTTTACCACTCCGCTTTCCAACACTTTCCCTACTGTTGCACTTGCTGGCGTGGGAATAGTAATTTTTACCCCTCCGTTATCCAACACTTTCCCTACTGTTGCACAAGCTGGAGTGGAAATAGTAATTTATTCACCTCCGCTATCCAACACTTTCTCTACTGTTGTACTCAATGTAGTGTAAGATGTAGTTTTAAAGAATAATAAATATTTTAATATTTTAATTTATAATATATATTTTTTTATTTTTATGTTACAGGTGTATGTATATATATATGTATTTATAATTTTTAATATATTTCTAACATTTTATAATGTATTAAAATAATTATTTCTTAATCATTATTAAGTAAATATATATATTACATTTTATATATGTATGTTCAATTTATTTTTACATTACATTTATTACTTATAATTGTTAACATTTTCTAATAATTCTAAATATTTTTTTTAAGTTATATGTATTAGTTAATTTATTTTACATTATTTTTTATGCATTTAAAAAACGATATTTTGTACTTCAATACTTTTAACAACGATATTTTTTTTCTCGATATTTTAGTACTTACCATTATGAAGATAGGATGTCGATATTTTTTACATCGATATTTATGTCCCGATATTTTGGGACCACGATATTCTGTCACTCGATATTTTGTCAGTGATCCACCAATTACATCCAAGTAAGCATATAAAATACATTCAAAATAGAAGAAGCTCAAGGACGATGAACTTGGCGAAATCCGCCAATAATAGCGACCAAAAGATCATATTGTTATTTAAAGTGCTTGTTGAGCGCGCAGCTACCCCAAAGGGTCTCCCAGTGCTATTGGGGGGGCAGTAGCAGACTGGCAGGGTCTAAGGAGGCAGGATTTAGTCAGGGCTGCTAAAAAGTAAAATTTGTAGGTTTTTACGGAACTGAAGCAGTGAGTTACAGGATCTAAGAGAGAGCGGCAGAGCGTTCCAAAGTTTCGGGACAAACACAGAAAAGGAGCGACCCTTAGAACGAGCTCTGAGGAACCTGGGCACCGAAAAAAGGACGAGGTTGGCTGATCTCAGCTCACGGGTGAAATCCTATCCATGGCAAGTCATTATCCGATAATGTCAAGCACTTTTCCAGATCATTGATGTAGAGAGTAAAAAGGATAGCAGTGAGCACACAGCCCTGGAGCAAACCCCTTTCAAACCTAAAGGATGCGGTGGTCTCCCCAATCAGGTTGTATTTGACGCGATCAGTAACATTGATATGCATCTGTCACATGAAGCTCACAATGAGCTCATCATCAGACTAGGATCATTCTGGGATGAAGGCCTTGAAGACAAACAAAGGTGACACTCCAGCAGCATTATATGTGCAATTGTTGTATGCAAAGTCTGCATAAGGCAACAAGGAGGCCCGGTTATATCATTAAAATAACAATAACAGTGGAACAACTGTTCCAAGGTCTGGTTTGTACGCTTCATAAGATTATATGTTTGGGGATGAAATCCTGAAGATAAAGCTCTAGAAATTCCAAGGGTGGTACAGATGGTCTTCCAAAGAGACAAGATATTCTGTGGACCTCTATTTTAATTATTTTTTTATTTTAAAAGTTTTATATAGCGCGTCAGAAATGTCCAGGGAGAGAAACTCAATGACAGCACAGCATATATAATCATAAACAGTCAAGCATAGATAGGACAGAGCAGGCATGAAGAAAGAGGGAGAAGAGTACACAAAGCATGTTACAAAGTCATAACGGGAAAGCCTCAAACAAATACAATAAAAATACAAGTAAAAGCAGAGAGGGGTCGAGTCTTTGAGTGCGTATGAGGCAAGAGGACTCTATCAGAAATAATTGCAGACAGTAAGCCAAGTAGACGAAAGGCATCCTTAACAAATCGATGTACCATAGCCTGGGCAGTGGGTATCTTCTTAACACCCAAAATTGGGCCATCTTTAAAAGGTATCTACAGTCACCATAATAGTAGTGAAACCTTCTGACTTTGGCAGATCAACAAGTCTGTCGAGATGGTCTGCCATGGCTCAAGAGCAATTGACAATGGATCTAGAAGACCATAAGATCTTGACTATTAAGCTTTAAACTGGGCACATATTGTAGAAGAATACACATATTAGTCCAGACACTTCAAAACTGTGGCCATCAGAATGACTGAAAAATTAAATCTAAGGTATTCTTCTTGCCACAATGACCCTCACCCAAAGTGTCATTATACAGATTTAAGGTTGTCCTTAGCTGACCCGATATAGGCGCAAACATGGCTTTCTCAAGGAAGTATAGTTCATCTAGTTCTCTGATATTAAAGTTCTTTCACAATCTCTTTAATTCTTCTTGATCTAGGTTCTGAGAGGCCTGCTTGACTTTACTCAAAAAGGAAATGGCAAGATAAATTATTCGGTCTGGAGCCAACGGAGTTTGTGGTTGAAACTCTTAATGGGAGGAACCTCGTTGAGAGAAAGCATCAGCCAAAACATTAGAACCAGGAATATAGGTGATCACAAAATCAAACTGAGAAACAAATTTGCCCAACGAGCGTGCCGACTGTTTTAACACTAGAATTCTTCCAAAACATGACGGTTTTGATGATCAGTTCTGATTTCAAATGGAAAACAAGAACCTTGAAGCAGGTGTCTCAACTCCACGCAGGCATCCTTCATGGCCAGCAATTTGCGCTCTATGATGAAATATTTATTTTCGGAGGAAGGCAAAGTCCTGGAGTAGCAGAAGACATGGTGTTCTTAATTATCATCCTCATCCCCTTGAAGCAATTCGGCCCCTGCAGCTCTCTCTGAGGCATCTGTTACCACCACAAACTTCCTTGCAGGGTCCGGCTGTCTAAGTACTAGAGATATAGTTAAGGGCTTCCTTCAAAGTCTGAAAGAGCACTTCTGCACTTTCATCTCAACGAAACCTAGAATTCAAATTTTCCTTCTTCAGCAGCCAGGAGATATTGCAGGGCTCTCAGAAAAAAAATTGGGTTTCCTCAACTGAAGGAGACAGTCATTTCAAAACAGCTTGAATCTCTCTATGATCCATCGACAGCCCCTTGGGTGATATTATAAATTTGAGGTAGTCCAGCTCAATCTGCTTGAATAAACACTTTTGAGGTTTATAGGTAAAATAATTATTCTCTAGTCATTGGCGAACGTCACAAACATGTTTGCACGTTCTCCAAGGAGCAGGAAAAGATCTAAATGTCATTCAGTAAATTCTTACCCATAAACTCATCAAATCAGAAAAGATGTCATCCATAAAGCATTGGAAAATTGAAGGGGCATTGTTCAAACCAAAAGGATTCACTCGGTATTCAAACTGTCCATATGGAGTTCAAAAGACTGTTTTCCACTTGTCTCCAGCCTTTGTTCTCAACAAATGATATGCCCCTCTAAGATCTAGGGGCCGATTCCGATTCGGGCCGGAAATCTCTCCGACCGAGCCGGACTCGGAGAGAATTCCGACCGAACCGGACTCTGGCAGTCCGACCGAACGAGTACGATGCGTACGCATGCTATCGGACTCGATTCGGTCGGACTCCCATTGAAGTCAATGGGAGCCGGTCGTACAACGCATACGCGGGCTCCCATTGACTCAATGGGTGCGAGGCGAACAAGGGCGCCCCCTACAGCGGGTACGCGTTGATGCGAATCGCGCCATACATGCACAGGTAGGGGGGACCCATGAGTCCCCCCTGTGTGCGACACGCGCGGCTACGCGTACAGGGGGGTCCGACACGGACCCCCAAAGTGCGGCTCCGACAGCTCTTTCGAGCTGGACGGCGTGAGTCGGTCGGACTGCTCGCAGCGCGCATCGTACTTGCCCGGCCGGGGAACGTCTCCATTGCGCGGTACCAGTCGTGTCCGAGAGAGTCGGTCGGAGCGGTTCGGACCCGCGTACGAGTCGGTCGGCGATTTCGCGTGCGCTCGCATCGTACTCGCTCGGCCGGACGCACGTACGGTTCGGTCGGAAAAGAGGGCTCCGAAACGGATCCGGTTAAGCCGAATCCGATTCGGTGCCCTACCGGCCGAGATCGGAATCGGCCCCTAAGTGTGGTATACACCTGGGCACCTCTCACAGACTCCAGTGCATTCTTGATTAAAGGTAAAGGATATCGGTCTTTTACAGTAACTTTGTTCAGGTCGCTAAAGTCAATAAAAATTCTTAATTTGTTTGATTTCTTGGGCACAAAGAATAGATGAACTCCAACAGGCAACATTGAGGAAACAATAAGACTTGTCTCCCTGTTCTCGTCAAGATACTGATGCAAAATTTTGTATTGAAATTTAGAGAGTTAATACATCCTGACATACGGTATCTCAGACCCTGGAATCAAATTAATTGCACAGTTATACGATTGATGTGGTGGAAATAACGTAACTTTGACCTTTGTCAAACACATCACAATAGTTATGTTAATGTTCAGAAACTAAAGAAAGACTGGAAACAACTGTCTCAATCCTTTCAGAAGTTATCAACTCTCTGCTTGAGTACGTAGATAATTTTGGACACAATAATATTCAGAGTTGAGAGACAGAATCTTGGTGGACCAATTGTCAAATGGGTTATGGAGAACCCTGCAAGTCACTCTGAAGATTACAGGATGGTTAGGTGAAGCTATCAAGTCAAACTTCAAACTGTCAAGATGATTAAACAGCACAACTTGTAAAGACTTGTTATACTGGATAACAGGTCCAGAGACTAATGAGGTACCATCCAGCGTCTGAACAATGTCTAGTTTAGCCTTATCTTGAGTAGGAAAATTGTTCTTTAAAACCCACTCTTGATCAACTAACATTCTTGTAGCTCCAATATCCAATAAAGCAAAAACAGAAATGGAAGACAAAAATAGATGGACATTGTCAGGATTTCTTGACTATGCTGAAGACAAAGCAAGAATTACGGGGAGGCGGTAGAACTTTTGTGTAGAGTTCACTCCACTTCCACAGTAGTAACATCCATAATCAAAAGGGAGTGAGCTCTGCTGGTTCTGCTGGGTCTGGATTTCTCCGGTGTTGACCCTCAACCACTCTTTGCCACTGGTGGTGTATATAATCAACACTATGGTGTATTGTTGGGTGGCTTCATCATTGGGTTTCGCACCTAGGTACTCACTTGCCTAGGTGAGTACCTCCTCCTTCCGAGGGAAAGTACGGGGGGATCCATATGGTGATATATAAATTACCTCCAGTATCTAAAAACAGATGCTTTAATATGGGTAAATTATACAAGGGTAAAATTAAAAGGTGAAGTGGTGATGTTCTAAGGATGTGTAAATTGTCCTTAACAGCACGAGTGAGCGGTCAACATGTTTTGGCTTACAGTGCCCATCAGGGTCTGGACCTTCGTCAGGGCCAAATTCTAAGTTCAATTGGTCACTTACTGTTGATTTCCATTGACTCGTAAGTCTATTGCTCATGTGCTTTCATTCCGATAAACTCTGTTGGAAAGTAATGTTGCCTTCATTGAGGCTATGACTTTGAAAAAAAGAAAATTTTTGGGTAGAGACAGTGGCGCCCTATTGGTATGCCTTACAACTTATTCAAGTGTGTTATTCCATCTATCATTTTCAAGAAACCCAAATGAGGACAGAGATTCCAAAGGGTATTGCGAGGGGATGCTTAGGTAAGAAACATTGCATACAGTCAAGCAATACTCAATGCGGTCTGTGCAGACAGCTGTATAGGGAAGGGGGGAGGAGGTTTAAGAAAACAGTCCCCTTATGACTGTTAAAAAACTAGCGAGTGCATAGAGATGGAGAGGGGTGAAGGGGGGGGGGATTTTGTATTCAATTATTGTTATTAAGGCCCACACAATTTGAAAGCTTGCATCGTTATGTACAAGTGTTCTAAAAGGTAAATACAACTCAAAAAACGTTGTCTAAAGGACATTTTTAAATACCTTTCATTGATCTCCTTTCCCGCTTCATAGGTATTCGGTGAGGCGGGGGCGTTGTGACAACCTACGAAGCGAGTGCCACAAATGAATACTCATATCAAAGGAGAAGTCTTAATTGGAGAAAGGTGTGAGGCTCTAATGTGCCTGTAAATCATACTATTCGGAAAGGCAGTGTGCTCTCGGTTTTACCACATTAGTCTGTTACTATCTAAGTCAAAGGGAAGAGAGCGTATATTGTTGTATGCATGGGTGATACTTCCCCCTAACAACCTACATTTTCTTTAAAAAAAGGTGTTTTTTTACAAGAAGGTGTTTACTTACTTGTGGGTGCTCCGGCCATGTGGGGTGTGTAGTGCTTAGACATGTTGGGCAGATTTACAATAAACTAACGCAGCACGGCGCAGCAAGTCATTTTGCTGCGCCGTGCTGCGTTAGTTTGGAAAGCACAGGGATGCGACATATTTACAAGAATATGTTGCATCCTTGTGCTTCCCCTTGCGCTGGCGCTCAAACTGCAGCCATGCGCCGGCGCAGGCACCCTTGCACCATGGTGCAAGGATGCCTGCGTCGTGGGAAGATTGTTTTTGTGCAGGAAGGGGAACCTTCCTGCACAAAAACAATCACTACAACCATTTTCCTCTTTCAATGCGTGCTGCAGAATACAGCACGCATTGAAAGAGGAAAAAACGAGGAGAAATGAAAACATTTCTCCTCGGTGCCCCTCGCTACGCCACCTCTAGGGTGGCGTAGCTTTCAGATGCATCTCCAGAGTTACGATTTCTCGTAATTCTGGAGATGTGTCTTGTTCCATGAGTGTTGCGTGGGAACACCCACAGCAACACCCATGGAACGCCCCTTCACCGCAAAGTGCTGCGTGTGAAGGGGCCGTATTTACAAGGAGAGGAAAAGTGACGTACTGGTGGCGCAGGGGGCTTGTAAATCTGCCCCCAAATTTTTCTACAGTAAGACATTGTCTTAAAAATGTTCCATCCTGTGTGGTTAGGATGTGCATGCTTGTGTGTGATAGCCAAATATACACCAAGTCAATTAGAGGGCTAATGGATAGATGCTCAGTCTTGATGTGGTTAAACAATGAAGTCTATGGAAAGAGGGAGCGTCTTGATGACGTTACGTCCCATGTAGTTAGGACGTACAGTATCGTATGCGGCAGCAGAATAAATATCCCATAAGTATGGGGGCTAGCGTATAAATGCGTTGTTCTAGCACGATAAAATATTGAGGTATAAAATAATGTACAGTTCTATGTGGTTAGGATGTGCATTATTGTGGGTGGCAGTAAGATATACATTGCGTAGGGAAGCATATAGCCTGGTTACAGAGACACAGCGCCTCTCCAAGTTAGTAGCTCACTTTGTCGTGTAGTTCCTATATTACCTATACAGGATCTGCGCATTTGGATAACATAAACTGTGGGTTTGGTGGCGGACGGATTCCGTGCACCCTCACCGGATACGTTAGCCTGTCTTGTATCAGCTAGCTCACAGTGCCACTAGAATCTCCTCTTATCGGGGAGAGAATAGTTCTTGGCAACCTCAGAACATGACAACCCTGATCCCCCAGGATCGTGGAAACAATATACTACCTTTCGCTCAGTCACTCGTGCTCACTTAGTTTGTCTCAGATAGATACACAGAATAAACAGTCTGGGCGTTTTCAATAAGTTTTTATTGAACAGTTGTTATTCTAGTGTAGAATAGATGAGCTGCAACAACCACTAGACAGTAACAGATATAAATGATTAGAAGTACTACGAAAGTAAAGGGATGGTAGAGTTCTACCATCTTACAGAAATCATGAATATATACAAGTACATAAAACACATGATAAAAGGTGCGTACTCCTACGATGTCTCCCTAGCTAGATGTACCTAAATGTACCTAGCATCTATGTAGGTGTTATGCCAAGAATCCCTCTAGGATCTAGTCCACCCCATTACCTGAGAGTTAGAGAAAATGGGACCCCGTCCTGGTCTCGAGTTGGACACCCCGCGAGGGATGTTAGACCACTGCTAGCTGGAGCGTCTGCATGCAGGAACCTCAGCGTCTCTGGTCAGTGTGTCAGCCGGGAAGTCACGGTCTCCTCTGTCTGTCTAAGCAAGATGTATTGTATATATACCCATAGGTCTCCCCAGGGGTCCTACCTTGCTGTGTTACTGTGTCGGCCTAAAGGATGACGTCAGGCCTGAACTCTAACATAGATATTATACAGGAGATGTTCGTCCTGCTGTGAGTCCTGCTGTGCTTCCAAGAAGCCTCATGCATAATGTATGAGTATTGAACCAGGAAAAAACCTGCGTTCTGAATGCAGTGTCGTATCTAGGTAAAAGGTCAGTCCCTATGAATCGTTATGTATGAAATGTAGGGAAGGATATAGGTGAAAGGTTGCAGTGTTACCTGCGCCTATATAGGGTACCTATATGGAATATAACAACTTGTCATCTATGGGCCTGCAGCAACTTGACCTACGTCTTCCTCATCCGTCCTGGCGGGAGGATGATCTGGTGTACGGGGGCGATTTTTAACCCTGTACAGAGCACTCCCTAATTCCTGAATTGGTCTCAGGTGGGAAGTGTTAGTAAAAGGGCCATAAGTGCCCCCTGTTTTGTCAACAACAATGTTGCTTAATAGCGTCCCTTATGCGAGAATAAATATAGAAGCTCCCCACATCGTGTGTTTCTAGATATGGAAATGTGAAATGTAGCTGGTATATAATATTGCAAGAAGTTTATAATTCTAAAATCGTTTGTGATCTTTTTTGTGTGTTGCATGAAGAAACCGACATATAGAGATATGTCTGGGCTGTGACTCGTACTATACATGATAATGGAATCTAGCGTAAAGGATGTTTAGACCTCGGCGATGTTCACTTTTGGACTGATGTTTTCATGGGGACAGAACTTTTGGTGGTCTCCAGTATACATTTCTGTTTCAGTTAATGACCTTATAATTACTTGCTGAATGCCAATAAGAGTACATTATAATTTAGGCCTCTGTCATAGGTTCTGAGTCCATACACCAGTCACTGATCTTTTTGGAAAAGTATTCTTTCTGCGTTCTTGTCAATCTTGTCTAGAGTTTCCAAAATAACCACTCCAGGTCATTCTCTGTATGTATTTCCGTGTGGAAATGGTTGCTCCTTCGTGTGGTTATCTTGAGGCATCAGATATTGCTGCGGTGTCCCCCTATTTGTATTTTGCCTTCCTGCAGGTCATTCCAATGTACTTAAGTTGGCATGGACACGTGATCATATAAATGACATTGGTGTGCTTCCTTAGTGTCCAGGTCGAATTAGAGTCCAAGTTGATTGTTTTAGTTCTTTTTGTGAGATGGCATACTGAGCATGTTCCACATGGGAAATGTCCCGTGATGGGTTGCAAACCCCAAGTCATGGACACTGATTTTTTCTGTTGAGGGCGTGATGTGGGTCTGGCGTGGAGCAAGTAGTCCTGCATGTTTTTCCTCATTTATTTGCAAACCTAGGTTTGGGCTCGTTTAAAGTGCCAGAGGTGATGATATTCCAATGTTTATTGATCTCTTTTTTTACTTGGTTGGTTGCTGCGCAGTAGGGGGTGACGCATGTTAGGATGTTCTCATACGTGGGTTTGTTCGTCTGTTTCATGAGGCTCTCTCTGTTTTGATTCTTTGTGCGTTTATTACATTTTTTTATGATCTGTGTTGGGTATCTTCTTTCTACCAGTTTTTCTGTCAAATCATGGTCTTGTTTTCTGTAGTCTTGGCGACTGCAGGAATTGCGGCGAATTCTCAAGAGTTGGCTGCATGGAAGGTTCTCTCTAAGTGGGCATGGATGGGAACTGTCGAAGGGTAATAGACTGGTTTTATCGGTTGGTTTGTAATAGGTTCTAGTCCCAATTCTTGTCCCCTCTGAGAAGATGGCAACGTCTAGGAAAGCCAATTCACTACGATAAGTGGAGCAAGTGAACTTTAGGACGTTATCACGGGCATTGAGCCATGCCATAAACTGCTGAATGGATTTCTCGTCTCCTTGCAATATAATGAGCACACCGTCGATGTATCTTCTCCAGAAACCTATCTCCTGTTTATAAGGATTTGTATCGTTGAGTGTGTTCATTCTCTCAAAGTCACTCACATACAATCCCGCCAGGCTTGGGGAAAATGTTCTGCCCATTGAAGTTCCGTGTTTTTGGAGAAAGAGAGATCCCTCGTATTTAAAGAAGTTTTCTGTTAGGGCCAGTCTGCAGCTTTCTAGGACAAAGTGTCTAGGTGTGATGTCATTCTTCTCTGAACAGTATGTTCTCTATGGTTTCTAGAGTTGCTGCTTGTGGCAAACTCGTGTACATGCTCTCCATATCCAATCCTCCCAGGATCTGGAGGGCTGGGTCGAAGTATAAATTCTCAAGTTGGTTTAGCAGATCTGTGGTGTCCTTCAAGTAGGTGGGTGTTCACTGTACAATGGGGCAGAGGAAATGACCTGCAAATTGTGACAGTGGTACTAGAATTGAGCCTATTCCAGACACAATTGCATATAGTCAAGCAATTCTCATCTTCATACTGTGCAGACAGCTGTGTAGGTGATGGAGCAGACAAATTGAAATTTTTTAACCTCCTAATAATTGTAATAATTAATTAACATAAAGTACGTCATAGTTATTAATCAACCATGCATGTTTATTATAAGGGGTTCATATTAACATGCTATACATGTGCAAACTGATTTACTTACATGTTGGTGACGTGTAAATATAGTAATTGTGATTTGCGTACTAATTAGAATAATTATTGCATGATCTGTGCTTTAAAAATAAAACTGTCTAGTGGCAAAACAAAGTGGTTGGTAAGTAAGGGAACGCTTATATGTTGCTTTTTGCTATGTAATACCTAATTGGGGTACATAGAGTGACGGGAGGGAAACGAAAAGGCTTATTTTCCTAATTATGTTTTGTTTATCTTTATAAATAGTTCGCTTAGGCCGTTGTGCTGTAACATAAAATGGTTGCCGAAGTAAATGGCTAAAGTGCGCATGAGCGGATAACTGAATACCGCGAGCGAGCAGAACTGTGAAAATGAAAGATCATGTGGTTGTCTCAAAGCTTCGGATGGGAGCATGGTCAAGGCCATGATGACCTTATTGCTTCAGCGTGTGCCAAAGAGAATTGAGTCTAAGGCGTGAGAAGCTGCAATGTACCTATGAATGGACAAAGAACTGCCTAATATTGAAAAGTATCAAAAGAGATACAAAAGAGACTAATGTACGGATGAATAATGTCACGAACCTGTGGGAAAGGCCCGAAGAATGAACTTTTGCAAGAATAACTGATAAAGCCAGGATATTCATAATGTGATGTATGCGGATCTAAATGGACCAATTAGAAAGATTCTTGCCCACCAAGATGTAACTTTTCACTTAGTAAGCTAACATTAGGGTATAAGAAGGCCTAGTTTGGGGAGGAGTTAGCGCACATTATTTTTGATGCTTTTGGGGAATTTTATGCTGCCGCTGATGCTGCTGTTTGGAGATAATTTTTGACGGAGACAGAGGGAAGACTTGCGGTTCATGATTTTATTGAGCATTAGATTTTTCATAGAAATCCTTATTTTTCATTTATTATAGAATTTTTCCTTAAACCCCAAGAAAAGATAGAGATAGAGTGACGGGGAGCCCCATATTGGTGGTTCATTTGAGAAGACCTGTGCTACAGGTTAGATAGACGATTTTTGGGAGTTCTTTGCTGTGATCTGAATTCTTTCTACAACGAATACTATTTTTCCAGCTAATAGGTATGCATTGCAATTTCAATTTGTTCCTTATAATGATGCTAAATGTAACGATCTGATTAATAAAACAAAATTTGTTTCATGCTTCTAAAATTTTAGATAAATATTATTACTTTTAAACTAAATGAGTCTGTGGTTCTTTAGCTCAATATTAAATGCAACTGTATTAATAAGTTCATAGTGATTGAGCTGGTCTTAATCACCATCAACTATTTCCTTACTTCGGTATCTGATTCTCCTAAGGTGTAACGGACAGATCCTATGAGAATATATGAGTGTGTGAATGGTTTTGGCGGTGTTATGGGCCCCACCGTCATATGTATGTAGTTTGTGAGAAAAAAGAGATTGTCCGAAGCCAAATAGGAGAAGACATTTTATTGTTAGCGCTGGATCAGATTTCTTGGTAGCAGAGTTATGGTTACTATAGAATATTTTGGTGATAATTGATTATCGATTATTGAATATTTTATGTATAACACTTCATGTTGTATTGTATTACGTTATATGTAAGTCGAAGTTAACGCTTCCGGGAAGTAGGAAGTGGAACACGTGTGGCAAGAGAAGTCACATGGAATAGTGCATTGTCTGAATTCATAATGGTGATAACACAGGTTGTGTTATGATAGGGACATTTTCTGTATAAAAGACCTGTGAGTGAAATAGCAACCGGTTTTCTTGTGAAACTCTGGCCTTAATTCTCAGGAGCAGTGTAGTCTCCACATGTGTTTTATCCCCAGAGAAACAGGTTTACTCCTTGCTTGAAAGAAGGGTAAGGTAGAGGGAAGTGCTACACTTATCGAGCGAAACTGTATTCTTGCGAGCTAGAATAAACTGTCACTTTTGTTTAGCGAAATCAGACAATGGAAATGTGTCTTTAATGTTGTAATTAACAAAGAACTGTTGAAAAGCAAATTGCCGATACATTTTGTAAAGGAGGGGTCAGGAGCAGAACTGACGTAGACAGAAGCCGCGCTGGGATTGGACAGTGCGCTAGTTATACAGAACTGACGTAGACAGAAGCCGCGCTGGGATTGGACAGTGCGCTGCTATACAGAAGCTTAGGATTGGAGCGTTGGTGTGAGTCGCGCTGGGATTTGTCAGAAAAACAAGTGACGTAGAAGCTTAGGATTGGAGCGTTGGTGTGAGTCGCGCTGGGATAGGTCTGAATAACGCATAGAGAACAGTGTTGAATCGCGGATTTTGAGAAGGGAAAGAAATTGTGAATCATGGCTTATTATGAGTATGGTAGAGAGAAAACGTCGTGGATGTCGAAAATTAAGAACTTGTTTAAGAAAGACAAAAAGGTAGTGACTAGAGAGGGACAAGTAATTCCTCCGCCGAAGTCACCAGCTTCGCACATGATGTTGAAATACGGGTATCATACCTGCATATGGTTAGAAAATTGGACAAAATATACTAAAGATGATGGAGTATTAGCTTTTCCTGAAAATGGTTCATTTAATGTAGCTGTACTTCGGAATTTGAGAGAGAAGATGGCGATGTTAGAACCTAAACCTAGACCGACACAGTTTGAAGCTTTAAGTGAATGGGAAGATGAGATGTATGAGCGAGAGAGAAGTCGAGGATTTAAGAATCAGGAATTTATACCTGGAAGATTGTGGGGATTGAATCATGAGGACAAGATAAAGCGTTGGAGATATGCAAATATGACAGGAGGTTTGTTTCCAGCTTTTACAGTTGAAGAGGAAGCAAGGCGAAAACGTACAGAGAAAAAGAAGCATTTAGTTACTGAAAGACAAGGGTATGGTAGTAGTGAAATGGATGATGAATTGCTGGAAGATATTTTAAACAGTAACCCACCCCCATATCAGCAGAGTTCTGCAGTGGTGATACCTAATGCACCGCCAATGGAAACTGAGAAAATAAAATGCCAGAACAAAGATACGGAATAAATAGGTCACAAGATCAAATAAAAACCCCACAAAGCGAGAAAATTGAGAGTAATAATACAACCGAATTAGCAAAAACCACGAAAGAATTGACTGAGAAAATAAGAGACTTAACTATGAATATGGAAGCTGTAACAGTACCAGTAACGATAGGTCCAGTAATACCAGTTTTTGAAAATCAAAAGATAGAAGAGCGTTCATTAGTTATTCCTATGAATTCGAATTTACAAAGAAAAAGGGAAGGAATAGAATTGGAAAAGGAAGGTGCAAAAAGTCAAATTAGTCCATACAGACCAAGCCCACCTACTAATTTAACAGTAAATGAAAATGAGCTCAGGAGAATTCCTATGAGAACTGAGTCAGCATCAGAGACACCTGAGAAAAGCCTGAACTGGATAGAACTAAACAGTACACCTGTAGGTCCAACTCCAGATGAATTGAATGAATGGATGAAGAACTTGCAAAAGAAAGAGAGAGAACCAAGACCATTAGATGTGATCAGGTTAAAAATAGACATGGAAGAGTTGATTTTAGGGACAATTGGTACAGAGAAACTTAAAACTTACCAGGATGAGGAGATAATGTTCTTGTGTAAAAGCATTACATGGAGAGCTAGAAATTTGCATGATGGATTGGAGGAAATGGCTAGTGAATTAGGAGTAGAATTTGCAAAAGTAAGAAGTTTGCAGAAACCATACAGAGTAGATTTTTGCGAGAAAGATATAGAAAACTTGAATACATCAGGACGATTGACTCAAATAAAAGAATTGATTGTATTATTGAGAAAATGGGGTGATGTGGATAGATGGAGAAGTAGATGGACTAAAAGAAATGAGAAAACGACAGATAAAGCGTCATTGGCTTTTGCCGTGGCAGAAAGGGAGTCTGTCATAAAGGAATATCCGATGAGGGAAACTCCAGGAGGTAGTTATGTGCATGTTCCCTGGTCTAGACAAGATATATTGTCATTTACGAATGATTTCCCAAAATTGAGAGAAAAACCTGTAGAATGGTACAGACAAGTGGAAAGGTTTGTAAAAGTGTCGAAAGTATTGTGGATAGATTTAGATGGATTATTTGACATAGTAGTGCCAGCTGATTTGTGGACAGAGTGTAAGATTACTGTTCATTGGCCAACTACAGAATATCCAAGAGATGTAAAAACAGGAGCGCCAGGACCAGAAGTGATGAGGAAGTACGATCAAGTTATTACCTTTTTGAAAAATAAAATCCCACCTAAAGAAACAGATTGGGTAAAGATAGACAGAACTACTCAAGAAAGTAAAGAATCTGTACATGCTTACTATGAGAGATTGTTGTTAGTTTTTAAACAGTATAGTGGGTATGAGACACTGAGTGAAAAAGATATGAGTCATTTTGCATACAGATTTGTTTTTGGATTAAAACCAGAGATAGGTGATATGATTAAGCAGCATATGATCGGATGGCAAAACAGCACAGTGGATGAAATTTTGAGGTATGCAAAATACTGTAGTGATGAAATTGAGAGTAAACAGCGTCAGTTAAAAGAGAAAGCAATGTGGGCACAAGTGAAAGTTGCAGAGAAGCAAGAAGCTCAACTAAGTAATCAAATTAATGAGACTGGACAAATAAAATCTAGAACAAATATAGGTAAGGGAAAAGGACAGATGAGTATAGAAGAGGCAAAGAAAAAGTGGCCATGCCATAATTGCGGAAAAATAGGGCATTGGAGAAACGAGTGTAAATTTCCACTAAAAACTAATGTGGAAAATCAATCATTAAATCCACAGGTGCAGAGTGAGGTGAGTTTCCAACAGCCACAGCAACCACAGGTAGTTACCCAGCAAAGTCAGGTGCCTCAACCACCACTTCCCAAGAGTGTAAATTCACAGAGATACAGTGCAGAAACAGGATTCTACGGAGGAGAGCAGGTAACGCAATTGCCGCGCACAGCTGTGGTATCTCAATTTTGGATGCGACAGGATGAGACTGAAGCGGATGAAAGTTTGTGACGGTGCCTAGGAGAGGAGGAAGAGTGCGTGCTTGGCGCAACTCTAGAGGTAGATCAGACAGGTCCATTTGTGGATGGAGAAGTGAATGGTGCAAATGTAACATTCCTTGTGGACACTGGAGCTAGCCGTCATACTGTTAGGTCAGTGGAAATTCCAACTCTTCCTCTCTCAGGTGAACATATCCAAGTTGTGGGAGTTTCAAACCAGCAAATTAGGGCGCCTCTTACAAAATTGGTAAAAGTAAAAATTGGACCATTCAGTGAAATGCACCGATCTGTAGTGTGTGATTGCAGTCCTGTGAATCTATTAGGACGCGATCTACTTTGCAAGATGAATTGCACCATCTATTGTACACCAGATGGAATTGCATTTCAAACTCCTGATGAAGATGTATTATATAAAATGACAATGGTAAATTCAGAATTGGAACGGAATGATCTATTCCCTGTATTTGATGTCGAAAAAATCCCTATTGAATTAAAAGAGACAGTGACCCAGGAAGTGTGGGATTTTACAGGTGAAGATATAGGGTTAATGAAGGGAGTAGATCCTGTTAAAATTACTGTAAAAGAAGGAATAAGTTACCCAGATACGCCACAGTATAAATTAACTCCAGAGATAATTGAAGGAATAACACCTGTAATAAAGAAAATGATCGAACAAGGAATTTTGAAAGAAATAATGAGCAGTCCATGTAATTCGCCGATAATGGGACTGAAAAAGCCAAACGGAACATATAGAATCGTACAGGATCTGAGGAAGGTTAACAAAATTGTTGTCCCATGTTGCCCAATAGTACCGAATCCGGCTGTGATTTTATATCAAATTCCATGTGATGCAGAATGGTACACAGTCATTGACTTATGCCATGCATTTTTCTCTATCCCATTACATCCAGATAGCCAGCCATTATTTGCATTCAGGTTTGGAAAGCGTATTTATGCATGGTGTCGTATTCCTCAGGGGTATACAGAGAGTCCTTCGATTTTTAATCAGATTTTAAAGAAATCGTTGGAAGATTTAAAAATGCCAGAAAAATCGGTGATGGTCCAATACATTGATGACCTACTGGTGGCATCAAAAACAAAGGAAGCATGTGTTACAGACACAATTGCTTTACTGAATCATTTAGCAAATGGAGGACATAAGGTGTCCCCATCAACACTACAGTTCTGTCAGCAAGAAGTCCAATATCTAGGGAATAAAATTGAAAAGGGAGTGCGAAAAGTGACGGCTGAAAGAATAAAGATAATTCAAGGAATGAGAGCTCCAATGACACAGAGAGAGGTGAGAATGTTTCTAGGAATGGTTGGATACTGTCGACAATGGATAAGTGGATTTTCATTAATTGCAAAACCTTTACAGCGACTGACAAGGAAAGATGTAAAAGATCCTTTTGAAATGAATGATGAGGAAATAAAAGCATTCAAAGAATTGAAAAGAAAATTATGTGAGGCTCCGGCATTGGGAATGCCTGATTTTGAGAAGGATTTTGAATTGTATTGCAGTGAAAGAGATGGATGTGCATTTTCAGTCTTGGTACAAAGACATGGAAACATGAAAAGACCAATTGCATATTTTTCAGCTGTTCTAGATCCAATAGCGAAAGCATTGCCTGGATGTCTGAAAGCAGTTGCTGCCACATGTGTGAGTCTGGAGCAAAGTGAAGGTATTGTGATGGGACATCCATTGAGGGTGTATGTTCCTCATTCCGTGGAGATTTTGTTGACCAGAACTAAAACACAATACATGACACATAGTCGGCTGACAAAATATGAGAAAGTAATTTTGAGTGCAGACAATGTTACCATTGACAGATGCACAACTGTAAATCCTTCAACATCATTACCAGATGAAGAGAGTGTGGTGGATGAAGCTGATCATGATTGTTTGAATGTACTGGAGTATTGTACAAAGCCGCGTCCTGATATCAAGGATGAGCCACTAAAAGAATCAGATTATGTCTTGTTCGTGGATGGCTCGTGTTTGAGGACGGACGATGGGAGTTTGAGTGCAGCATATGCAGTGTGCACAGTGGCCGCTGTAATGGAAGCATCTTGTTTAAGAGGGATACGCTCTGCTCAAATAGCGGAACTGATTGCTCTAATTCAAGCATGTAAATTGGGAAAGAATGTTCGAATCACTGTAATCACGGATAGTCAATATGGCTTTGGCGTGGTGCATGATTTCGGGCAGATCTGGTCCCAAAGAGGTTTCTTGACGTCTGCAGGAACACCGATAAGGAATGGTGAATATGTGAAAAGGTTGCTTGAGGCGATACAGCTGCCTAAACAGATTGCAGTGGTAAAGTGCAATGCACACAAGAAAGGTGAAGACTACATTACTGTTGGAAATAGATTTGTTGATGAAATAGCTCAATACTGTGCCAGGAATGTGGTTTCATTGAATCGTACCCGTGAAAGAGAGCATATTTCATGTCCTTTGCTTTTTACTAACACTGTTGAGACATGGGATGAGGTGAGACAATTACAGGAAGCAGCAGATGATAAGGAAAAAGATAACTGGATAAAAGCAGGATGTAGGAGAAGAGAGGAAAATGGTGTTTGGGTGTACAGAGATGAAGGACCAGTTATGCCTGATAGCATGATTTCTGACATGGCACGGATGTACCATGGGCAAGCACACATTGGGAGAGATGCAATGATCAGACTTTTCAGACAGACATGGTATAACCCGAAATTCAGAGCCATAGCTGAAAGTCTTTGTCAAAGGTGCCTTATATGCCAACAATTGAATCCAGGAAGAAAGACAGTAGTGAGACAGAGAGGGAGGTCCTTTCACCAGAATGCAGATGGATTTCATAGAAATGCCCCCAAGCAATAGACTAAGATATGTTCTGGTAGTTGTCTGTTTGTTTTCTCGTTGGGTGGAAGCATACCCAACCAGAAGAAATGATGGAATCACTGTAGCAAAACTCATGCTGCGAGAATTTATCCCAAGGTACGGTTTTCCAGTAACAATTGAATCAGATAGAGGAAAACATTTCCAGAATGAACTAATTAAATTAATTTGTGAAGCACTTAGTATTAAACAGAAATTACACTGTGCATACAGACCAGAGGCTTCTGGAGTAGTAGAGCAGGTAAATGGAACAATAAAAAACAGGCTAAGAAAAATGTGTCAAGCCACAGGACTCAAATGGCCAGATGCCCTGCCATTGGTCTTAATGACGATCAGACGCATCCCTGAAAGAAAGACAGGACTCAGTCCTCATGAAATTATCATGGGACGAGCAATGAGGCAAGCACATGTACCTGTCAACAAACTACTGACTATAACTGATGATCTCGTGTTGGATTATTGCAAAGGATTGGCTGATGTGGTGCGTTCTGTGTTTCATCAGGTTGGACCGGATGCGACCACTCTTGAGAGAAACGCAGCTCATGATTTGAATCCAGGAGATTGGGTCCGCATAAAAGTCCACAGAAGAAAAAACTGTTTGGTTCCTCGCTGGGATCAACCACGACAAGTGATTCTGGTGACAACGACCGCTGTCAAGTGTGCAGGAGTGAAACACTGGGTACATGCCAGCCACACTATCAGAGTTCCAGAACCTGAAGATCGACCTGTGAGTCGACATCTGGAGATAACGGAAACAAGGTCCACATCTGATGCAGAAGAAAAATCGAACAGGGTTCAAGAACCTGAAGATCGACCTGTAAGTCGACATCTGGAAGACCCAAGCACCAGTGAAACGGCAAAAGGAGGAGAAGAAATAACAGAAATTCCAGAACCTGAAGATCGACATGTGAGTCGACATCTGGAAATATCAGATACCAGTTCAGCATCTGATACAGAAATTTCAGATTGTGATGAAAATCTGAAAGAGAATTGGAAATTTGATATTATAAAAGAAAGAACTGAAGAGAGTAATAGTGAGAAACAAAGTACAAGTTATGGTGAAGATTTTCCTGAAACAACATTGAGGAATAAAGTAGGGATAGTTGCAAATAGAAAGGTAGAAAATCCGGAAGATTCTCGAGGAGAAATAGGGAAAGATCGACGAATAAAAGAACAGGGAAAATCAGAAGCAGATAGAGAGGACAACACAAATTCGGAAGAACCTCGAGGAGGGACAGAAGTAGAGGATGAAAGAAATGAACCAGGAGGATCAAAACCAGATGTAGAAAGAGAAATAATAAAGTTCAAGATAAGGGACAATTTAGAGAAAAATTGAAACAGAGTCAGAAGAAAGTGGAGAAGAAAGAAATCAGAAGTTAGAATCAAGAAAAAGAACTTGGAAAACAGAAAGAGAGGAGAAAGAAAGTGAACCGAAAAGACCAAGAAAAGGAGATAATTGGCCCCACGAAGTTAAAAGGCTGAGATATAAAATTATACGAGTGGATGGAAAGGATGCTGAACAAGTAAATGAAATAACAAGTCAAAAGGAACAAGAAAAGCGAGGTGAAAAACATTTACAGAAATCGAGAAGAGTGAAGAAAGTGAACTTGAAGTACAAATCACCTGAATGGATATATATTGCATTGACTGATATTGAAGAAAACGAGAACACTCACGAGAACCCGGAACAAAACTGCAAGCAAATGGGTGAAAGTGTAGTGCAACAAATTTAAAAGAAATTCAAAGTTTCTTTTCTACCGGACTGGACAAAACACTGGCGAAGACAAGGAAGAGTTCTTAAGTGAACTAAAGAAAGTACCAAACGAGACAAAAGTAGAAAGTAGAGTGGCCAGAAAAGTCATTCTTCGAGGTGTGGTGAACACATTTTGTATCATAATATAAATATAGTTAAATAGAGCAAAATGGCAGATAATAGAAGTAGAACAGGTAGGTGTGAGTTTCTACGGAGATGGTGTAAGATGTGTTGCATTTGCACCGGATTAATAATATTTGTGTGGCTTATTTTAGCAATAACAGTTCCTATTAGTTTAGCTATAGACGAAGCATCCGTATTGAAAAATAATACAGAAAATGATAAAGAAATTAACATGAAGAAAGTAGATAAGTTAGAAAATAATATAGAGTTTCATAAGGATAAGTCAATAACAGATTTTTCAAAGAATGTTTTTTCCAAATTATTGTATGAATATGTAGAGACTATGGATGTGAAAGATTGCTATGTTTGTATGCAATTACCTGCGTCTGTTGCTGAGGGTGTGACTTATCATCACCTTCCTTTGACGTATGGAATAACTTGTAGTGTTTTAGCAAGCTTATTTTACAAATTAGGAAGATTAGAGTATTATTATACTAACATGAATAAGATTTTTGCAGAGATTCCTATAGTATCTGAACTAAATAAGTTAGAAGAGGCGAGAGTGTTTGGTGAATACTTTTTAGAAGATAAGAGATTAACAGTAGATGAGATAGTTAAAAATAACCTTACCTGTGAGCTAAGAGAGGAAGAAAAAGAATTTTTAGAAATGGTCGAGGAAAGAAGAATAAAGTCTCAGAGAAAAGTGATTGAAGAGACAAAAACACCTTTTTGGGCGTTTGAGGAAGGAAGTCATGACACGAAAAAGACAAATGCAGCTATGACTCTGGATTGGCCTCAACAGGGAAGGTTATGTATTAGGAGAAACAAAACAAGATATGATAACTATTTCGTGGGTTCCAGTGATTGTCGGGATAATTACAATATTTTAGGTGGATGTGGATTCAAAGGGGGAAAAGATCCAATATTTCCTGGGATCTATTATGTTTGCGGGAACAGAGCTTATTATAGGTTACCGGACCATTGGTATGGATCATGTTACTTAGGCCTGGTCTTTCCAAAGATTTTTCATGTAGATAGGGCAGAAAAAAGAACACACAAAATGGCCAAAACATATACACGTAGAAGAAGAGAAAGTTTTTCAGAAATAGTAGGTGATATTTTTGGAGCATTGATACCAGCAGTGGGAATATCTTTGAATGCATTTAAAATTCGGAAATTATCCACAGTAGTAGATCGTTTGTCTACTGATACTGCTGGAGGGTTCTTGATGGTAAATACCGAAATGGTTGCCATGAGAGCTATGGTGATGCAAAATCGACTTGCCCTTGACATTCTTTTGGCAAAAGAGGGTGGAGTCTGTGGAATGCTGAAAGTCCAACATTGTTGCACATACATTCCGGATAAAAGTGAAAATATACAAAGGTATATAAAAAATATTACAAATTTGCACAAAGAACTTGTTCCACTGGAGGTTGAAAGTTATTTAGGAAAACTTGGTAAGAGTTTTTCCTCAATATTTAATTGGTTCACTAGAATGAGTAAACTAATTGTAAGGAAAATAATAATAGTGGCGACAATAATAGTTATAATAGTTTTGATAGTGAAATTAATTGTTATGTGTATAAAAAGAAGAAAAAGACAGAATAAAATAGAAAAAGAAAATAAGAAAAACAAGGAAAGGGAAAGAGAAAAGGGTGAAATTGAGCTAGAAGAGATTAAAGAAAAGTTGTATAATGAAACTAAGAAACAAGATTAAAAAGATACTGTAGTGTAAGGAGAACTAACAAAAAGTAAATTGGTCAAGAAATATGCTATCTGTCAAATTTGTATAACTTGGATTTTTGTGGTGATGTAAAAAATCACCAAAGGGGGAGTTGATGGAGCAGACAAATTGAATTTTTTTAACCTCCTAATAATTGTAATAATTAATTAACATAAAGTACGTCATAGTTATTAATCAACCATGCATGTTTATTATAAGGGGTTCATATTAACATGCTATACATGTGCAAACTGATTTACTTACATGTTGGTGAGGTGTAAATATAGTAATTGTGATTTGCGTACTAATTAGAATAATTATTGCATGATCTGTGCTTTAAAAATAAAACTGCTAGTGGCAAAACAAAGTGGTTGGTAAGTAAGGGAATGCTTATATGTTGCTTTTTGCTAGGTAATACTTAATTGGGGTACATAGAGTGACGGGAGGGAAACGAAAAGGCTTATTTTCCTTATTTTCCTAATTATGTTTTGTTTATCTTTATAAATAGTTCGCTTAGGCCGTTGTGCTGTAACATAAAATGACCGCCGGAGTAAATGGCTAAAGTGCGCATGAGCGGATAACTGAATACCGCGAGCGAGCAGAACTGTGTAAATGAAAGATCACGTGGTTGTCTCAAAGCTTCGGATGGGAGCATGGTCAAGGCCGTGATGACCTTATTGCTTCAGCGTGTGCCAAAGAGAATTGAGTCTAAGGCGTGAGAAGCTTCAATGTACCTATGAATGGACAAAGAACTGCCTAATATTGAAAAGTATCAAAAGAGATACAAAAGAGACTAATGTACGGATGAATAATGTCACGAACCTGTGGGAAAGGGCCGAAGAATGAACTCTTGCAAGAATAACTGATAAAGACAGGATATTCATAATGAGATGTATGCGGATCTAAATGGACCAGTTAGAAAGATTCTTGCCCACCAAGATGTAACTTTTCACTTAGTAAGCTAACATTAGGGTATAAGAAGGCCTAGTTTGGGGAGGAGTTAGCGCACATTATTTTTGATGCTTTTGGGAATTTTATGCTGCCGCTGATGCTGCTGTTTGGAGATAATTTTTGACGGAGACAGAGGGAAGACTTGCGGTTCATGATTTTATTGAGCATTAGATTTTTCATAGAAATCCTTATTTTTCATTTATTATAGAATTTTTCCTTAAACCCCAAGAAAAGATAGAGATAGAGTGATGGGGAGCCCCATATTGGTGGTTCATTTGAGAAGACCTGTGCTACAGGTTAGATAGACGATTTTGGGAGTTCTTTGCTGTGATCTGAATTCTTTCTACAACGAATATTATTTTTCCAGCTAATAGGTATGCATTGCAAATTTCAATTTGTTTTCTTATAATGATGCTAAATGTAACGATCTGATTAATAAAACAAAATTTGTTTCATGCTTCTAAAATTTTAGATAAATATTATTACTTTTAAACTAAATGAGTCTGTGGTTCTTTAGCTCAATAATAAATGCAACTGTATTAATAAGTTCATAGTGATTGAGCTGGTCTTAATCACCATCAACTATTTCCTTACTAGTTGGTCCATCGACCAACGAGCGGAATACCTAAAAACAGGAAGAATTAATGATAGGTGTTAAAAGAGGTATCCCGTCTCCTTCCAGCACTTCGGTATCTGATTCTCCTAAGGTGTAACGGACAGATCTTATGAGAATATATGAGTGTGCGAATGGTTTTGGCGGTGTTATGGGCCCCACCGTCATATGTATGTAGTTTGTGAGAAAAAGGAGATTGTCCGAAGCCAAATAGGAGAAGAAATTTTATTGTTAGCGCAGGATCATAGGCAAGGAGGGAGGAGGTTCAGAAAACAGTCCTCTTATGACTGTTAAAAAATTAGCGAGTGCATAAAGATGGAGATGGGTGAAGGGGTGGGGTTGTATTCAATTGTTGTTAATAAGGCCCACACAATTTGAAAGCTTGCATTCGTTATGTACAAGTGTTCCAAAAGGTAAACACATCTCAAAAAGCGTTGAGGTCTCGGGTGACGCGGGGGGTAGGTTGCCACGATGCCCCAGCCTCGCCCGATACCTGTGAGGCAAGAACAGGAGATCAATGAAAGGTATTTAAAAATGCCCTTTAGACAACACTTTTTTTAGTTGTATTTACCTTACTTTGGGCAAGCATCTGCAGCAGCTTTTTTTCAAAGTATGATGCAAGAAATATTTAAAAACATAGGGGCCGATTCCGATTCGGGCCGGAAAAAGCACCGACCGACTCGGATCCGGAAATTATACCGACCGACACGTACCTGTGGCGCCCGATACGCCAAGTACGATGCAATGCGTGCAAAATCCGACACGTACCGAACCCAAGTCAAACGACCGAGCCGCACGGAAAACAGCAATCCGGTCGGAAAAACACGCGAATCCAACCGACCGACACGCACCCGGAACAAATCCGACCGAAACGTACACGCGAACTCCAAACCGCAAAGACCGATGCAAGGCGCGAAAACCACGAGCGAGTCGGACGGAGGACAAGCCGTACGACCGACACGCATACAAAACCGAGCCGAAGCAACACAAAACACCGCGACCGACGCGTACGCAGCATAGAAAACTGCACAAACACAGCATGAACGAAACGGAGAATACCGAACGAGACAAATGCAGGGTCCGACTCGGTCACAAGAACGTTTCCAACATGCACAGACAGTACAAAGGAAAAATCACACAAAAAAAGGCCAAACAAGCAATTACTAAGCCAATAAATACTGGGGGGGGTGGGGACAGAGAACCAAGACACACCCACAACTCCACCCATATAAAGGACACAAATCACAACCATGATCCTTTGCAAATGCCATTCCACTGCCAGCACCCAAGAGACAGCAACCACACACCCACAGCTCATCCCTCACACAAGCCACACACCATCAGCACACCAACAAATACCTACCTCACATACACCCAGCAAAACACACACTCACACACCCTCACCTGCACACCAACACACACATCACTCACCATCACCACCCATCACCATGCCCCCCAAGAAGAATCACAAGTTCCTAGATTGTGAATTGGAAGTCATGGAAGACGAGATCCTCAGGGTAGAGCCACAGCTGTTTGGCTCACTGGTCCAACAGACCCCCATCTCCCAGAAAACCAAGATGTGGGAGAGGATCATCAACAGGGTGAACGCACAATCACCATGTCTGCGCACAAAGACTGACATCCAGAACAGGTGGTATGACGTGCGCAGGAGGGTACGGGACCTGCTCAAGAAAGACTACATCATCAGCCAATACACCGGCAGTGGCCCTCCTGCCAAGCCAATATACCTCAGGCCCTGGGAGGAGAAGGTGCGGGCCATCCTTCCACCAGTGACGTATATGGACTAGAGAACATCCCAGAGCCTGGTGAGTACACAACAAATGTACACAATATACTGCCACAAAACACACACACATCACTGTCAAGGGGAGAGTCAAACCATGCACTCATAGCAATTACACAGCAACCAGAACAGAATCATCCCAAAATGTGTATGTCAGTCAGATAAACACAACACATGCCATCAAAAAGTCACATCCAACTGTGCCATCACATGTACAAACACAACTACAACTACAGCTAGGCAGTGGCACAAATAGAACTAACAAACACATCCAGACATGTAGCCACCACAACAACACCAACACACAGTGAAGACCACTCAAAGGAAGGAATTCTGTGTATGCTGGCCAAGTCAGTGTAGCCAATAGCATCATGGGAGTCGCAGTCACACATATTGCCCCCCCCACAACTGTCCCATCAACACCACCCTGAACCATGCTCACATCACAGGGAGTGGAGAAGGACTCACAAGATGGCTGACACTGGCTACTGCTGTGGGGAGCACAAGGCCCTGCTGGCAACTGTGCACCAACAAACAGCAGGACACCACTGACTGACATCCTGAGAGACAACTTCCACTCCCTGCAATTCAAGCACGTTCCATGGTGGGATATCTGGCTGGCTGGGTGGGAAGGAGGACTTGCAGCACTGACCATAGTCACAAGCACCTCCCCTCACACCCCCCCTCAACACAAACTCCACAGAACCCACCTGGTAGAATGCAATGCCCCCATCCTAACACAAGATCCCACAAAGAACCACCACCCTGGGTTATGTTGTGTGAAGCACAGGGACACTCTTGGGACTGTTAGCCAAACAACTGCCAGGACAACACTCCCAGCCATACTGTCAGCACAGCCAGCCCACCCCACAGGGAAGCAGAGTCAAAAGGAAGGAAGCATGGGCATTCTGGGAAGCGGGGTGGAGGCAATAGCATGATGGGAGTCGTAGTCACTGATATTGGTCACCCCCACAACTGTCCCATCAACACCACCCTGAACCATGCTCACATCACAGGGAGTGGAGAAGGACTCACAAGATGGCTGACACTGGCTACTGCTGTGGGGAGCACAAGGCCCTGCTGGCAACTGTGCACCAACAAACAGCAGGACACCACTGACTGACATCCTGATAGACAACTTCCACTCCCTGCAATGCAAGCACAGTCCATGGTGGGATAACTGACTGGCTGGGTGGGTGGGAAGGAGGGCCGGCTGTCAACCAAACACAACCAATGCAGACCATGTTCACACCCCAAAATACATAGAAATGCCCAAATAATGCAGGACAATGTGCCACACCAATATCAACCCCTGACTGTGACGACTTAGGACAATGCAATGTACAGGCCCGCACCCAGAGGCACAGTCACAACTGTCATGTGTGTCAACCATTGATGCCTGCAGAAACATAACATACATTGTGTGTGTCTCCCAAAAACAGGTGATGATGGGGACACAGCAGCAGACGCTGAGGAGTCCCAGTCCCAGGCTCAAGAGGATGCGGAGCTCACTGGCGTCGTACAGCCTCTGCCCTCCTCGGACGAAGAAGACCAACCTGGCACATCCGGTGCAAGTCTACATGCAGCACCAGCAGGACCACCAGCTGCAGCACCAGCAGGACCACCAGCTGCACCCCTGCACCCACCCCTCCAACGACTGTCACCACAAATACCATCCCTGCCGACATGGACAGAACAAGGAGCAACACCAGCCCAGGGACCCTGGACCAACCTGGGGCCATGGACACCACCACCACCACCAACCCCAAGGTGGACCAGGGTCATCTGTGCGTGCCACTGCACGCACTGCACATGTCAGCAGGGGTGGTGGGAGGGGTGGGAGACAGAGGTCGCTGCTTGCAGAGGTTGCTGGTGTGCATGATGACCCACAACTGGTACGCATAGCTGATGCGTACCAGTCCAGCACCGGAGACCTCAGCCAGGTAGTGGGGCTCCTCAGAGACATGAAACAGCAGCAGGCTGCCCATCATGCCCGTTTGGACTCTCACATGTCCCACGTGGAGTCACACATGTCCCGCGTGGACTCACACATGTCCCGCATGGAGTCCAAGTGGGATGCACTGCATGAGATGACGGCGGTGCACAGGGACATTTTACAAAGCCTCCGCCAGATGAACAGCAACCAGTCCACACCTCCCTGTGTGCCAACAACATCTGGTGCTGCCCAAACTGCAACTGCCACAGGGAGGGAGGATGACTCTGGCGGAGAGTCCCCTGCACCGCAGCAGCCTGTACTTGAGGGGCCCCCCCCCAAGAAGAGGGGTCGTCCGAAGAGGGGCAAGTGAGAGGCCGATGGCCAAGCGCAACTCCCAGGAAGCCTGAACCTGTTCTGGATGTTCACCTTTGTGCACAGACTGTTCACCCTGTTGACGGCAACACTACTCCCACACATTGCATGGGGAGTACAAGTTGGACCAATGTGTCAGACAACTGTAGCCCGATACTGGGGATTCTGTCTACTAGGACTTTCAATTCACCTAGGAACTTCTGATTGCAAGATTTATGTACAGTACTACCCATCCTATGCACTATTCACACAAATGTATCACAATAAACACACTAATACACCATACTTGCCTCTGTTGTGATTCCAACGTGGGTGCTGTTATGGGGATGATGAACTGCAAAATTACACTGTGTATGCGAACTGCAACAGCAAGTACAACACAGGCATGTGAGTAAAGGCAACGTGACACATATGAGGGAGACACACCACCAGGGCTACACAACACATACACACCTAGGCCATCTGACTCATTGCCTACACTGATGTTGCCAGGGAAGACGGTGCAATGCACAGACACCACACCCATTCCCAGTTGTAGTCAAGTAGCCCACAGGTGCAGTAAGCAAATGGCAGTCAAATGTGTGACCACAGACAACGCACATCACAAAGTGAAGCACAGGTTTATTACACAGTTGCAACATGTCGTAACCACTACAGATGCAAGGTAATCCCACCTGGCAGCAGGCACACAGTCAACAACTGTAGACGGAAGGAAGTCCATGGGTGTGGCGCACATCACCTGTAGGGACACAACAGCTACCAGCCTGGAAGTGCAATCACGTCGTCGGTGGACACAGTTGACCAAACGAATCTGAAAGTACCCTGTGAAGGACAGAAATGACACACAGTCAAAAGCAATGGAGTACAGGACAGAACAGCAAAACTCACGCACAATACATGTTACAAGATACCCACCCAGAACCAAGTTAGCATGTCAACACTGTTGGGAGTACAGCCCACCTGTAAGCACACATCGCAACACACATCCAGTCAAGTAGCCCATGGACACACTCCAACAGCACCAGAGCACCACCTACACATATCATGCCAACTCACATCATTGACATGACACCTCAGGATACTCACATTCAGCTAAAGAAGTTGGTGATGAGCTGTGTGCGGACATCACCCTCATCATCATCATCATCATCGTCACTGGCATTGTGGTCCAGGCCAGGATCTTCCACAGGTGGCGGATGTTGGTCATTGTCATCCTGGATGAGAGGCAACTCCTTCCGCACTGCCAGGTTGTGGAGCATGCAGCAGACGATGATAATCTTGCACACTTTCGCAGGGGCATATGGGAGGGACCCTCCGGTCTTGTCCAGGCAGCGGAAGCGGCTCTTCAGGAGACCAAATGTCCGCTCAATCACTCTCCTGGTCCGACCATGTGCCTCATTGTAGCGCATCTGGGCTGGTGTCACAGGGTTCCTGAGGGGTGTCAGCAACCACGGCATGTTGGGGTATCCCGAGTCACCTACGGACAGACAAGTGCACATTAGCTGACTTGGAAAAGTGGGCGGAATACTACAGATCAGATCTCACACAATGGCACAAAGTCAGTACACACCGACAAGCCAGGCACGCTGGTTCTGCATCTGTGCCATCATCCTGGGGATGCGACTACTCCTCATCACAAAGGCATCGTGTGCTGAACCAGGGAAACGGGCACACACGTGTGTGATGGTCATGTCTGCAAGACACACCACCAGTGCATTGACCGAGTGGTAGTGCTTGCGGTTCCTGTAGGCCTGCTCCTGGGCCTGTGGTGGTACCAAAGCCACATGTGTCCCATCAATGGAGCCAATGACATGCGGCATCCTCCCAGGGCATAAAAGTCACTCTTCACGTCAGTGAGTCGTCGCAGTCTAGGGAAATAGATGTACCGGTTCAGGAATAGCAACATTGCCGCCAAAACATCGCGGAGCACACGGCTCAACATGGTCTGTGACATCCCACCAGCAGTCGCCACAGTATGTTGGAAGGTACCGGTGGCAAAGAAGTGTAGGGCTGCCATCTCCTTCACCTTGGGGGTCAGCGCTGTAGGATACGGCTGGCCAGGCTGCAAATGTGGGGACAACTGCACTGCCAAATCCTCAATCAGCTGCCTGGTGAAGCGGTACAGTCGGATGCTGTCCCGTTCCACCATCGTTGCCAGGTCTGGGAATGGTCGATGGACAGCAGGAGCCCTGCAGTGCAGAGGAGAAGTAAGCAAGATTGTCAGTCACCCCACATATGCGGCATTGAACACACTCAATATCCCAACATACATCATTATGAGGCACAACTACATGAAGTGTGCAGTTCCGTAAGGACATGTATGGTACATACATGGCCAACATCTGTCAACACGGTCCAACAGGTGGCATCAATTAGTCCCAGGTTGGCCCATTGGATATCATGAGGCCGTGTCACAGGTCCCATCTCCTGCTGCCGTGTCACAATCACCCCCACAGTGACATGTGAGGACAGATGTGCCTCAGGCACCACAGCTCAACGACAGGTACATTCCCAGGGACCCTGTATTGCCACATGGACACTGGCATTACATGGAGTATCATGTATACACCACAGCAAAACAACCATGACCCCCACAGGTAGTGGTCCCACTTGCCACGGCAGGACAGACATGGATGTCTGTGACACACACACGCACAACATCAAAGTCCATGCACACACAACGTGGATGTGGAGACTGTCTCCCATTGTGCACATGAAATCAGAGACATTGTAAACACTACATGCACAAAGACTGTGGAGGACCATCACTATTGTGCCACTGGGACACCCTGGCTCAAACATACCGTCCCACATGGGACTTACGGGGTATGTGACATGACATACACATACACCACCGTGAAATGTGACCATGGCACATGCACAGATATGAACAGTTGCACATCACAGTGGTCATGTACACGTAACACCCAGGATCCTGTCCCCATGAACACGTGCACAGCCTGGGGGTGGCTGCCCACAGGACAACATGTACACCAACATACACACAATAGGAAATGCAGCCTTACATGCCTTATGATAAAGTTTGGACAGGCTGTCGTGATGTAGGTGTGCCCCTCACTCCCTGGGAGCAATCTGTGGCTGGCATATGTCCATCTGAGACAGGCATGCTGACATATGCCAGTCACATGTACAGTGATGCGTTGAACAGCAATGGACCGATCGGTGCCCCCGGCCGGCCCATTGCATTCAATGTGTGTGGGTACGCGTTGTACCCCTGTACGCGTTGTACCCCTGTACGCGTTGAACTGCAATGGACCGATCGGTGCCCCCGGCCGGCCCATTGCATTCAATGTGTGCGGGTACGCGTTGTACCCCTGTACGCGCGTTGTACTGCAATGGACCGATCGGTGCCCCGGCCGGCCCATTGCATTCAATGTGTGCGGGTACGCGTTGTACCCCTGTACGCGGCATGTACTGCAATGGACCGATCGGTGCCCCGGCCGGCCCATTGCATTCAATGTGTGCGGGTACGCGTTGTACCCCTGTACGCGTTGTACTGCAATGGACCGATCGGTGCCCCGGCCGGCCCATTGCATTCAATGTGTGCGGGTACGCGTTGTACCCCTGTACGCGTTGAACTGCAATGGACCGATCGGTGCCCCCGGCCGGCCCATTGCATTCAATGTGTGCGGGTACGCGTTGTACCCCTGTACGCGCTGTACTGCAATGGACCGATCGGTGCCCCGGCCGGCCCATTGCATTCAATGTGTGCGGGTACGCGTTGTACCCCTGTACGCGTTGAACTGCAATGGACCGATCGGTGCCCCCGGCCGGCCCATTGCATTCAATGTGTGCGGGTACGCGTTGTACCCCTGTACGCGTTGTACCGCAATGGACCGATCGGTGCGCACCCATTGACAATGGCCTTGCCTGGCAACGGACGCGTTTTCGAATTTCGAACGAGTCGGTTGCTGGAAATTCAGTTGGTCACCCACAACAATGTTGCAAAATCATGTATGTCATGAAGTTGAAGATTTGAAGGATGCTGTGGGCGTGTATTGGTGCTGCTATTCCATGGATTGGCCAGATTCAGAAGATGCAAACGACTTGGACCTATCATTTTGGACACAAGGGACAGTATCTGCCTCTCCAGCACATATATATTGCTGGCTGTTCCCCTGAGAGCTCACTTGCCTGCACTACATGCTCCAGGACGACATCTGCCACTGCACTGCTGCTGTCTCTGCCCCTCTGGACCCTGCAATGGCACGTACTGTGGAGAGAGCCCCAGCCTTCAGCCTTGAAGAGAACCAGGCCCTGCTGGACAGCCTACTTCCACAGTACAGCAAGCTGTATGGGACACCAGGGGAGCAGGTGAGTGTTCTGTGCACTGCCTTTCTGAATGTGCATATTGTCTGACTAGCAAGGCTGAAAGTCTGCACGCCACTGGCTAGCAGGCTCACTGAGTAGTTGTCACCCCCATAGTGTGTAGTGACATGCACTGGACAGGTATGGTGCAGTGACAGTGCATTTGAACAAGGTTTTACTTCCCATGCAATGATACCATGTAGTGACGTCTGGCAAACTGTCCATGGGCAGCTTTGCACTGCCTGTGTACATCATGTGCCCCTGTGATTGAGACATGTATATACAACTGTGTCATGCACGGATATGTTGCATGTGTAGTAATGGCCTTTTCACTTTGTCATCCTGACAGGTTAATGCGCATCGGAAGCAGGAGATCTGGAAGGACATCGTCCGGGCTGTCCGGTCCGTGGGGGTCTACAAGCGCCGGATCCGCAACTGCCAGAAGAGGTGGCAGGACCTTCGGGGCTGGACCCGGAGGATTGCACGGGTCCAGCTGAAGCTGTCGCCTCCTCGCAGGAGGGGCGGAACACGGACCCTGACCCCCCACATGCTCCAGATCCTGGCAGTGGTGTTTCCAGACCTGGATGGGCAGCTGAAGGCCAGACAGCAGCAAGGAGGGGATGAGTCAAAGACTGCACTGTGAACTCTGTATTACATGCTGTGTGCCCTCCTCTGGCCTGGTTCAACTGCCACAGTGCAGCAGTCATGTTGTCCAGGAGCCATGTCCCTCTATTGTGCACTGCCCACTGCTCATCTGATACCCAGGTGTGGCCCTTACATTCAGGGAATTGTGTAACTTGGGACTGTGTCCTTGCAGTTTGCTTCACTAAAGGTGGGGGACAGCATCTGTTTCCCTAACTCTGTTGTGGGCATCATGGGTGGGTCCATTGTTCACACTACGCCTGTGTTCGGACATGTAATCTGCGTGTTGCTTTGATATGCGGTCCACTTGCTGAGCTGAGCCACCACATGTGCCTGGGGTATGTGGCACACGCCCATGCAGCGGGTGGGAACAATGTTTGGGCCCCAGGAGTGTGCAGATTACGTGTGTCACACACACATAGCCAGCTATCCACTGTCCAGGGCTCATCCCTCATTCATGTGGAGCAGGAGTCATGCCTACTCCAGGCCATGCAATGCACTCTGTACTCCCACTCCCGTGTATCAGCTGACACATTGTGCGCAGTGATTTGACCCCTCAGGTGTCTGCCTCTGTGTCAGTGTGCTGTGGATTAGTTGCCAGGACTGCTGGGGTGTTTCTTGGTAGGGGCTCAGTATGCCCCTGGAGATGTGACCATAGGAGACGATACTTGTGTGTCACATAGGTGTTTGATCAGCTGCCCGTGCAGACTGGGGTATGCGAATGTGAAGTTCAGGCAGCTGTTCCCCATTCACAGCAGATTGTGAGGGGCTCAGGTTCAGAGGGTAGTGTCACAGGTCTCCCATATGTCCAATAGGTATGACCTGGACAGATGAGGGTTAAGATGATGTGTTGTGTGGGGGATGTACATGTGCACTTGTGCAGCTCCAGGACTTGCATTCCCCATGACCTACTATTGTGACACAGTGCATAGTGTTGTTGTCTGGCTGCCAAGTCATACATCACTGAGACAGTGATGTATGACTTAGCAGTCATGCCTCTGCCATGGCATGTGTCTACTTATTGGTGATCCTGCAGGGGAGTGACATGTGCTACATGCACACCATTGTGGCGATGGCTATCAGGACATGGGTGCATCATGGTGTCTGTCGCTGGTATGCATCACATGCATTTCCTATTTGACTCTGGGCATCCCTTTCATCCGGAAACCTGTACTGACTCAGTGGCAAGAGCTGTGATGTGTGCATGTCCACATGCCACACCGTGTCCTCTGTACTGTCCAACTACTGTGTACTTGGTGCATGTGTCCACACTGGGGTGTTGCAATCCAACAGACACCAGACAGATGGGTGCAAGGCCATGTGGGATGTGAGTGCCATGCTTGGCATCAGACTGACAATTGGCTTCTCCTGTTCAGTTAGGGCACTTTTAGCAATGTACAACTAATGATGCCAGGGCTTGCTCTGTAATGTGCTGTGCTCACAGTGGTGTGTGCGTTTGGTGCAGGTGACTGATGTCTGTCTGTTTCCCCATTGTTTGCAGATACATCCACGGCCACGGAAGGGGACAGCTCCAGGGACCAGGAGGAGCCAGAGAGCCAGACTGGGTCAGCAGCCGAGGAGTGGTCGGAGGGACCCAGTGGCACGGAGGGCGAGGGGAGCCACACCGAGGAGTCCTCAGCACCATCCACCTCAGCTGAGGACCAGAGCAACTCGGAGGATGACTCCCTTATGGAGGCGGGTGTCAGCAGCCACCACACCCCAGCTAGTGTTGCTGTCCCCGCCACCACCAGCACCACCACCGCCCTCCCATCGGCTCCCATTCCCCAGGTCCGTGGAGGCTCCCATGTTCGGGAGCATGTTTCCTTTGGGCCAGGCACCGCACCCCCTGCCCCTGTGTCCCCTGCTGCCCTGAGTGAGGAGTCTGTGTACCTCCTTCGCCAGCTCCATGTAGGGCAGACAGCCATGCTGAGTGTCCTCCATGTGCACACCGCTCTGTTGACTCAGCTGGTGTCGTTCATGGAGGGCATCTCATCGGGCATGTCTGACCTACAGAGGGGCAATAGGTCCATGGACTCCTCCCTGACAGCAGCAGTGTCCCTCCTCAGACAGTCCCTCACCCCTCCTGCCTCTGCTCCATCCACACTCCCCAGCACCTTACCCGTCCCAAGCACACACACACCGGCACAGGCACACACCAGCACACACACGTCCAGCACACAGACACACACGCCACAAACAAAACGCACACGCACGCACAGTCAGGGGACTGAAACCAGACTCACAGGGGATGGGGCCCTGGTACACACACACGCATCCACGGGCACTGAGCAGTCCTCAGTTGCCTCTCCCTCCAAAACACCCTCCCTTGCCTCACCTGCAACCCCAAAGACCCAGCGCCTCTTCCTCAGTGACCTCGGCCTCTTCCCCTCCAATCCAGCTGCTCCAGCATCCAGGGGGAAGAGGAAGCCCCCCCACACGGAGCAGAGTGCCCCTCGCCCCCGGACACCCTCCCCCAGGCGCAGACAGACTGAGGCCCCCATCCGCAAGTCCCCCCGGAGTGGTAAGAGCAAGACCCCGCCGCCGCCCTGCAGCTCAAGCACCAGGTCTCCTTCCTCCATCCCTCAGGCCCCCACTCCACAGGTGCCCCCACCACACTCTGCCCCAGGTTCCCCCACCCACAGATATACCATCCCCAAGAGGATCCGGCCTTCTCCCCTGGCACTTGCTCTCCCGGCACCACACCTCGCTGCGCTTGTCTGTGCCACTGATGTGGTGAGGGTGTCCTCCCCCTCTGTCCAGCCCACCTTGCCTGTTCCCCATTCTCCTCCCCTGGTGGTAGGCACTGCAGTGGAGTCCACTACCACCCTGTCTGACTTGGGCACTGCAGTGGCGGACCTGTCCACTCCATCTGCAGGGTCCACTGCAGTCGTGCCGGCACCCACAACATCTGAGTCATGCCCCCAGTTGTGCCGGCACACACAATGTCAGACACCTCCACTGCAGTTGTCAGTGGCTCTCCAGCACCCACCACCCCTTCCCTGCTTCCTCCTGGTGAGCCCTGATCCTGTCCCTGCGGTGCCTGGCCTACCCCCCGGTTGCCCCTCCTAGTGGATTGTCCCTGGTTTTGTGCAGGCATGCGTAGGGTGACATCTGCCACTGTCACCCTGTTTGGACTTTTACAATGGACTGGCCATTGGCCTTTGTGTTTTTTCTGGACTTTGTTTTCATTCCACACATATGCTGAATAAAGCAACTTTCTGTTCTCTAGTGCTTATGCTTCTGATGTACATGTTGTTGATGATGCTAACCATGCCCTTGCTGCAGTGATGGTGATATTTGGTCTCATGATAATGAAGTGTTACTGTGCAGGAACCCATGTGGTCCAGGGGGAATGTGTCCTATCCTGTGGTGTATCCATGTCATCCATAGCAGCATCTGAGGGTGTCATGTGTTCAGTATTTGGCAATGGGATTTCCTACTTAGATTAGCTATTTCACATCTGTGGCTTCCACCCCTGCACATCTGTTGTGCCTGCCATTGTTCAATTTGTCTACTTCCCTGACCGTGTGGCCATCTCCACTGGACATGCAGGTTTGGGCATCAATGGGGAAGGACTCATCTGTGTTGTCAGTGCAACATTGCTATACAAGTGTGTTGGATCTGTGCTGATGATTCCGTTGGCACTTCCATGACCAGGCTGATGTTACGCACGCAACCTGGGCTTCATCCTGGACTCCTCCCTGTCGATGACCAGACAAGTCAACGCCGTCTCATCTTCGTGCTTCAACACCCTGCGCATGCTCCGCAAGATCTTCAGATGGATCCCCACTGAAACCAGGAAGACCGTCACCCAGGCACTCGTCACCAGCCGACTGGACTATGGGAACACCCTCTACGCCGGAACCACAGCCAAACTTCAAAAAAGACTCCAGCGCATCCAGAACGCCTCCGCACGACTCATCCTGGACATCCCCCGACACAGCCACATCACCGGACACCTGAAAGACCTGCACTGGCTCCCCGTCAGCAAGAGAATCACGTTCAGACTCCTCACCCACGCACACAAGGCCCTCCACGACCTGGGCCCCAAGTACCTCAACGACCGCATGACCTTCTACACGCCCACCCGCCAGCTACGATCAACCAGCCACGCCCTCGCCACCGTACCACGCATCCGCAGAGCCACCGCCGGAGGAAGATCCTTCTCCTACCTGGCAGCCAAGACCTGGAACTCCCTCCCCACTCACCTTCGGCGAACCCAGGACCATCTCTCCTTCAGGAAGCAGCTCAAGACCTGGCTGTTCGAGCAGTAACTTACCCCCTCCCCCAGCGCCTTGAGACCCTCCCGGGTGAGTAGCGCGCTCTATAAATGCCGTGATTGATTGATTGATTACGGGAGCCCTCATTTGGTGCTAATTGTTGATTGTGTGACCAAGTGCTCAGCTGACATGATGGGGCCCTACTGAGGCAACATATGGCACAGCTTTCCTCACACAGGAGTGGAGTCCCCTCATGGCAGTGTGTACTCCTGTGACATTGCCTGCGCCCAAGGTGTGTGTTGTATGTGCATGTCTGTGTGTTCACTTCCGTTTAGCTGTGCATGCTGTGATCCCTAGTGTTGTACCTGTTTGTGATGCTAGCTGAGTTGACCTATGTTCCCCCAAAGTCTTCTCCCTGGGTTCTCTGTGATGTGGGTGCATGGCACATTACTGGTCATCAGGGTGTCACCCATAGGTGTGTTTGCTGTCAGGGCTGAGTTTGTGTGCAGACGCAGATGGGTCACAGTCAGGTTTCCCCTTGGCACTTGTTGTTTGCCCCTGTCATGTGATTTCCAGTTTGTGTTATCTTTCAGTGATTGTGACACATTGTGTGTGTGACTGCTGGCACTGATCAGGGTCCGGGCTGCAATGTTGGTTGTTGTCTATGTGTGTTCTTTGTGGGTGACCTTGGCTTCTTCATTGGTGTGTGACTGTGGATGGGATCCCATTGGTTGGTGTGGTATTGCCGTCATGTCCATGTACAGCGTAGTGTGCAGTGTGTCAGACATTCAGGAGTCTTGTTGAGTGGCCATGTGTGATGTGTTTCTGCACCTTGGTTCCCACCCACCACCATGGAATAGTCATGGGTGCATGTGCAATGTCACCAGTGCATGTGTACTTCACTGCTGCACATTGTTGGAGGTCGAGGGGTGTGGTGTTGAGTGTGTGCAGATGAGAGTTGTTGCCCGGCTAGGCCCCTGCCTCCATGTTGGCCTTGGCTTACTGGCCATGCTGATTGATTTGTGCTTGTGTAGGTGTGATGGTAGTTAGTTGCTCAGGACACATGACTGTGGTTCACAGTGTGAACCACATTTAGCTTTGTCATCACAGTGGGATTGTAATGCAGCCCAGGGGTCACCACATTGTGGGGGCCCTGGGGGTGGTGCTGTGGTGTGTCTGTGTCTTGCTGTGTCAGTTGCTGTCCCTACGTGCCTGTGTGACATGTGTGATTTGTGCTCCTCTCATCTGACAATGCCTGCTTGCCCACATAGGGGATTTGGATCCATGAGTTACCTTTGTGTGGCACTGTATGCACATCTGTATGATTGGTATTCAGGTCTCCTCATGTGTTGTGTGGTTGCCTGGGGACACTGGCACCCCTCCCCTCACCTGTTGTGTATGATGTGCAGTGTGGGTCTGCCTGTTTGTGTTTGTGCATCTGCACCACTGCATTGGCATATCTTGGGTGTGCCATCGGCTGTATGTAGTTTTGTGGGTTTCCCTGCTGTCCCTGGGACTCCTAGGTCATCGGTCAGCACAATGATCATGGTTTGTGTGTCCCATTGCTGCCATGGTATGGTATCTGTTCACCTCACATCTGCAGTCTCCACAGGGTATCTGCATTTGTGTGCCCATTGGTGCAAATATGTGGGTCTGCATTCTGATGGTCACTTCTGTCATTGTGTCATTGATGAATGTTGACGGTGTCAGCCCCCATGGGTGTTGTTTGTCTGCACATGGCCAAAGGTATGTCTTATTTGCACTGCAGTATTTGGCTCACCCAATTTATGTTGCAATGGGACACATACACTACTTTGCCACTGATGTGTTTTTTGTTCTGTGACCAGGAATCATCCATGCATTTTGGCAGTTGCACCTCTTTCTTTGTCAACACTTACCTTTTGGTCACTGTGATGATGGGGGTTTGGACCCCATTGCCACAATGTTCAAAATGTGCTTCAGCTATGGACCCCACACTTACATTTTGGTCACTGTGATGATGGGGGTTTGGACCCCATTGCCACAATGTTCAAAATGTGCTTCAGCTATGGACCCCACACTTACATTTTGGTCACTGTGATGATGGGGGTTTGGACCCCATTGCCACAATGTTCAAAATGTGCTTCAGCTATGGACCACACACTTACCTTTTGGTCACTGTGATGATGGGGGTTTGGACCCCATTGCCACAATGTTCAAAATGTGCTTCAGCTATGGACCCCACACTTACATTTTGGTCACTGTGATGATGGGGGTTTGGACCCCATTGCCACAATGTTCAAAATGTGCTTCAGCTATGGACCCCACACTTACCTTTTGGTCACTGTGGTGATGGGGGTTTGGACCCCATTGCCACAATGTTCAAAATGTGCTTCAGCTATGGACCCCACACTTACATTTTGGTCACTGTGATGATGGGGGTTTGGACCCCATTGCCACAATGTTCAAAATGTGCTTCAGCTATGGACCCCACACTTACCTTTTGGTCACTGTGGTGATGGGGGTTTAGACCCCATTGCCACAATGTTCAAAATGTGCTTCAGCTATGGACCCCACACTTACATTTTGGTCACTGTGATGATGGGGGTTTGGACCCCATTGCCACAATGTTCAAAATGTGCTTCAGCTATGGACCCCACACTTACATTTTGGTCACTGTGATGATGGGGGTTTGGACCCCATTGCCACAATGTTCAAAATGTGCTTCAGCTATGGACCCCACACTTACCTTTTGGTCACTGTGGTGATGGGGGTTTGGACCCCATTGCCACAATGTTCAAAATGTGCTTCAGCTATGGACTCCACACTTACATTTTGGTCACTGTGATGATGGGGGTTTGGACCCCATTGCCACAATGTTCAAAATGTGCTTCAGCTATGGACCCCACACTTACCTTTTGGTCACTGTGGTGATGGGGGTTTAGACCCCATTGCCACAATGTTCAAAATGTGCTTCAGCTATGGACCCCACACTTACATTTTGGTCACTGTGATGATGGGGGTTTGGACCCCATTGCCACAATGTTCAAAATGTGCTTCAGCTATGGACCCCACACTTACATTTTGGTCACTGTGATGATGGGGGTTTGGACCCCATTGCCACAATGTTCAAAATGTGCTTCAGCTATGAACCCCACACTTACCTTTTGGTCACTGTGGTGATGGGGGTTTAGACCCCATTGCCACAATGTTCAAAATGTGCTTCAGCTATGGACCCCACACTTACATTTTGGTCACTGTGATGATGGGGTTTGGACCCCATTGCCACAATGGTCATGGCCTGCTTGCATTGTGGGTGCCACACACATATATGTGAGGCACATGTGCTAGGGGGTCACATTGTATGTTCAAAGTCATGTTCGGTGTTGTAGGCATTTGACACAGTCTACACACGCTTAATCATGGTGTTGGGGGGATGTCTTCTTCTTGCATTCCCTAGGTTGTGGTGTGCTGGTTGTGTCATGCATTGTCCATCCTATGAGTGGGGTGGTAGTAGTGGTTGGCATCCAGCCCCCTGGCTGAGGGTGGTAGTAGTGGTAGGCATCCAGCCCCCTGGCTAAGGGTGGTGGTAGGCATCCAGCCCCCTGGGTGAGGGTGGTAGTAGTGGTAGGCATCCAGCCCCCTGGCTAAGGTTGGTGGTAGGCATCCAGCCCCCCTGGGTGTGGGTGGTAGTAGTGGTAGGCATCCAGCCCCCTGGGTGAGGGTGGTAGTAGTGGTAGGCATCCAGCCCCCTGGGTGAGGGTGGTAGTAGTGGTAGGCATCCAGCCCCCCTGGGTGTGGGTGGTAGTAGTGGTAGGCATCCAGCCCCCCTGGCTGAGGGTGGTAGTAGTGGTAGGCATCCAGCCCCCTGGCTAAGGGTGGTGGTAGGCATCCAGCCCCCCTGGGTGTGGGTGGTAGTAGTGGTAGGCATCCAGCCCCCTGGCTGAGGGTGGTAGTAGTGGTAGGCATCCAGCCCCTGGCTAAGGGTGGTGGTAGAGCATCCACCCCCCTGGGTGAGGGTGGTAGTAGGTGTAGGCATCCAGCCCCCCCTGGGTGAGGGTGGTAGTAGTGGTAGGCATCCAGCCCCCCCTGGCTAAGGGTGGTAGTAGTGGTAGGCATCCAGCCCCCTGGGTGAGGGTGGTAGTAGTGGTAGGCATCCAGCCCCCTGGGTGAGGGTGGTAGTAGTAGTAGGCATCCAGCCCCCCTGGCTCAGGGTGGTAGTAGTGGTAGGCATCCAGCCCCCTGGGTGAGGGTGGTAGTAGTGGTAGGCATCCAGCCCCCCTGGCTAAGGGTGGTGGTAGGCATCCAGCCCCCCTGGGTTTGGGTGGTAGTAGTGGTAGGCATCCAGCCCCCTGGGTGAGGGTGGTAGTAGTGGTAGGCATCCAGCCCCCCTGGCTCAGGGTGGTAGTAGTGGTAGGCATCCAGCCCCCTGGGTGAGGGTGGTAGTAGTGGTAGGCATCCAGCCCCCCTGTTTAAGGGTGGTGGTGGGCATCCAGCCCCCTGGGTGAGGGTGGTAGTAGTGGTAGGCATCCAGCCCCCTGGGTGAGGGTGGTAGTAGTGGTAGGCATCCAGCCCCCTGGGTGAGGGTGGTAGTAGTGGAGGCATCCAGCCCCCCTGGGTGAGGGTGGAAGTAGTGGTGGGCATCCAGCCCCCTGGCTCAGGGTGGTGGTAGGCATCCTGCCCCCTGGGTAGGGGTGGTGGTGCGCATTCAGGCCCCTGTGTGCATATGTGGCATTGGTGATGGGCATCCCGCCCCTATGGTGCTGCTGTTGCTGGTGTAAGTATATTCTGCATCCCTCTGTGTGTGTGTGATGTGTCGTGTACGTGTTGTATGTGTTTTGTGGTTGGTGTCTGACTTACGTTCTGCGCCGTACGCGTCCGTGCCTGTTCCGGTAGTAAATGTAGAATATTGGTATGATCGGGACGAAGGGATTCATGGTTGGTTCGTGTCGTTCGTCCTTCTCGTTGCTTCGCGTCGTCCTCGTCGCTTCGCGTCGTCCTCGTCGCTGGCGTGTTCGTCTCGTAGCCGTGGATCGTGTTGTGGCGCGAATCGGAGCTTATGTGCGCCTCTCCCGGATGCTTTGACGTGCCGTGCGTAGCGACGGGTTCGGCGCGTACGGAAAGCGCATCGTACTTGTTCGGCCGGACGGAGCTGCATTTTCCCTTCCGTGCGACTCGATTCAGCGTTTCCGGATTCGCCTCGGTCGGGGAACAGGACCTGGTTTGGGTGAGTACGGCTCGGCCGGATTCTGTGCTGTTGTGCGCATCGTACTTACTCGCTCGGTGTGCTGTACGGATCGGTCGGGAAACAGGCTTTCGCATGGCTTTTTTCCCGACCGAATGGTATTGGGTGCGCCTCCGACCGAGATCGGAATCGGCCCCATAATGTTGTGTTTCCAAAATGACCTATTAAGTCGGGGAATGCACAGAAAGGAAACATGCTAAAGATTCAAGGAGTGAGATATTAGACTAAACCAGGGAAACATGGTACAATAAAATGAGAGCTGTAACAATTCTGAGACATGTAATCACATCAGTAGTGTTAGACCAAAAGGCAGAGTTATGAGACGCGGTAGGAGCTCCTCAGCCGATGAATAAGGACGAATTAAGATCATTCCTGGGTTTGGCAGGATAATACTTGTAGTTTGGTAAAGAACTGTTGGATGTTATAGAACAGAGGAGAGAGCTGGGGCACAATGTGACTGGAGTGAGGAGCATTGAAGAATATCAGAAGTAGTAGAAGTTTATCGTTGATGTTCCAAGTCAAGGCATGCCTACAGTGGACAGTTTGGATTGCTCTGCTATTATGGCAAAGAGGAGGACGGTTGCTGCTCAGCAGGGATAATTATACCAGAGAGTGTTCACTGATTGGCGGATCACACATGAGGTCACAGCTGAACTAGACAGCCGACCGCCTTCATTCTTTTGCGTATAGTTTTCTTCCATGTTATGTTATGTTTCACTTTGCTGCTAGAGCTATAAGTAAAGAAGTTGAGTCATAATCTTCGCCTCAGTGTCTTTAATAGAATCCAAACCTCCAGTCACGTTAGTGGAGTAGATTTACATTTTGAGACATATAATCACATCGGTACTGTTAGACCAAAAGACAGATTAATGAGACGCGCTAGAAGCTCCTTAGCTAATGAATAAAAATGAATTAAGATCATTCCTGGGTTTGGCAGGATAATGCTTGTAGTTTGTTAAAGAACTGTCGGATCTTATAGAACAGAGGAGAGAGCTGGGGCACAATGTGACTGGAGTGAGGAGCATTGAGGAATATCCGAAGTAGTAGAGGGAAAGCTCCTACCTTGGAACACTCAAGCTGGATCCTTGCACCGCTAGTGACTCTGACAGAGGAATGCGAGTTCTATGCAGCAAGTGAAGACATTTGCATCACGAAGATTAAGGGGAGACACTATCCTCGCATGGAGTCTGCTTTTAGCCGCCCATTAAGCATTTCACATTTTTTTATCCACGAAATTCTTTTTAGAGAGAAGAAATATCAGAATTTTCCTGTTTAAGTAAGATAAGGCATTGGTGGAAATATGCCACTATGAATGTCACAGTGGTTCTTGGGGTTATGGAGTATAATTTTGAGGTGCAACATGTGGAATCATTGATGGAACACTATTTATCAGGACCAGGAAAAGTCAACCATGTGCAGGCGGTGTCGTTTACAAAGCCCTAGAATGTCATGCATCAGCGGTACATTGAGAAGCAGGTTTGTTGAGATGTAGCAACAGAGTTCATTTTAACTACACATTTTATTAGAAAGTTTTCTGAAGGCCTCCCTGATATCCTTATTCCTGAATGTGTAAATGAGGGGGTTGAGTAGCGGGGTCGCCATGGTGTACAGCATGGCTAAGCCTTTGTTTACATCATTCGCTTTGCCTTCTGTTGGAAACATATATATTATTATCAGTGTCTCGAAGTAGATGCAAACCACGGTGAGGTGAGAGCTGCAAGTGAGGAAGGTCTTGTGTCGCCCAGAGCTTGAAGGGATTTGCAGGATGGCGCGGATGATGTAAACGTAGGGTATGATGATTGACAGGAACGTGGTTAATAACAGGATGGTGCTCAAGATAATAACATTGGTTGTAACCATGGAGGTGTCTGAACAGGCTACATTTCCCAGGGGATAAATATCACAGAAAAAATGGTCAAGAACATTCCTCCCATAGAACTTTACCATACACATTAAATATACGTTAATACAAGAAGGAATAGAGCTTGCCACCCAAGATGTTATAATCATTAGAAGGCAAATCGGGCGGGTCATACGCGTGGAGTAATGCAAGGGATGACATATGGCCAGATACCGGTCATAAGCCATCAGTGTCAGAAGGACACTTTCGAAGTCCACCAGCCACCCATAAACATACATCTGGGACATGCAGGCAGCAAAGGAAATGGTGTTGTCCCCTGTTAATAATCCTTTCCACATGTTGGGCACAATGGTGGTGGAGTAGCAGAGTTCCAACAGGGCCAAGTTTCCAAGGAAGAAGTACATAGGCACGTGAAGGAATGCGTCAGCTCTCACAATAAACACCACCAGGATGTTGCCAGCTTTGGTCAGAGTTAGAGGAATAAAAGCATCAAAAACAGGACAAATGTCACTTGAGGACTCTCCTGAAATCCCAAGAGAAGCATTTCTACAGCATCAGATGTGTTTTCGTTGCATCCAGATTCTATCACATACATCTAGGGAGAAAGGCCAAAGATTGATTGTATACCTTTTAATAAAGTTATTAATAACCTTGTAATCATGACACCATAGAAACATCTGGAAACATGTTTCATGCCCTCTACCAAATTCTCACTTGAGCATTGAGTTTTTAATCGTAACGTAGGCTAATCTTTACCTACTTTGTACTGCAGTTTTGATGACGGGTCACAGATAGAAGATCTTACTTGAAACAGATGTTCCCGTGATATGCGGCATTCGTAAGCAGCGGAACATTTGGCCCTATAATTTACAGGTTGGCTTTCACCTCCTGTTGACCTGATTCTCGCTGTTTATCCTGACAGCACCAGCTCTCCAGAGCCCCCTCCAGAGCCCCCTCCAGCAGGGAGAGTTTAATGTCCCACAAGATCTGCATCTGGTTGGGTTTATATCGCCCATCACACCTACCAAATGTTGTGCCCAGATATGAGGCCAGTTATTTATTTATTTTTGAAACTTGTTGGCCACTACATATTGCAAAGACCTCAAGAGACTTCACAGGTGATGAAGAGATGCAATATCTTTACCCGCCTCCTCTGTGACAGGGGTGACCTTGAGGTGCTGAGCAAAGGCAAGCCCCAGCTGACTGCTGTCTACACTGCTTCTAAAGAATGAGTGCTTGAATGGAGAAGGGGTTTTGTTCACCTGTGATCAATGAAGCTGTCTCACATGTCTTGGGAGAACCTGGCTTGAGATATCTTGAAGAACTTGGGTATAATTAGGGGCTCTTATCTCTGATGCTGAGTTTTTTTGAACCATGGTGTTTCCTAGTGTTTTTAACTATAGGAAATCATTAAGGGCCTGATTTAGATCTTGGCGGAGGGGTTACTCCATCACGACGGTGACGGATCTCCATCCGCCGACATATAAATCCCATAGGATATTATGGGATTTAGATTTTGGCGGACGGGATATCCGTCCCCGTTGTGACGGAGAAACCCGTCCGCCAAGATCTAAATCATGCCCGAAGTGTTTATATTTTCCACTCCTCGTATCGGTGTTTTTCCTGCATTTATAAATCATGTTGTTTTTAGCGCAGTGCAAGCACTTCATACATATTTACTTAAAGTATTAATCTTGCAGGATTCATATTGTCCTCCCCATTGTAATGTTTGCAGTAGCTTCTGATAGACTCTAGAAATCAGTCTTTTTATGTTTTGCTTGGATCTGTCACACTTAGTCTAACACTCACTCAGTTGCTCTCTCTCTTTCATGGACTCTCCCACATCTTCATTGCCTCTCACTCTCTCACCCTCTGGATTCAGGCTAGATTCAATCATTTAAGGACTCCAGAGGTTGTCATCTTCGTATGCGTTTTAAAACCTAAAAGGGTGTGGACAGTTCACTCATCCAAACACAAGGAGATGATGGACGGAGCGCTGAAACTTTTCAGACACTCACCCCCAGTCACAGATCTGGGTTGAATCCATCATCATTCTTTAGCTCACTTTGGCACCCCAGTTCAGACATGGCCATATGCAAATCAGTCTTGACCCTGTGCCTCATGGGAACAGTCCATACCGAACTGCCAAGCCATGTCTTCCCTGGACCGGAAACAAGCATCCTGGGACCGGTTTCGGGCTAACAGCCCTCATCAGCCAGGCTAGCTTGAATCCAGTGGCAAAGTGAGCTAGGGACCCACGTCTGGGCATACCCTGCCAACTTAGGGCGAACAAGCAAACAAAAGGAGATGATGGACGGAGTACTGAAACTTTTCAGACACTCACCCCCAGTCACAGATCTGGGTTGAATCCATCATCGTTCTTTAGCTCACTTTGCCACCCCAGTTCAAACACAGCTATATTCTCCGTCCATCATCTCCTTGTGTTTGCTTTGTTTGCCTTAAGTTGGCAGGGTATGCGCAGACGTGGGTCCCTTGCTCACTTTGCCACTGGATTGAAGCTAGCCTGGCTGATGAGGGCTGTTAGCCTGAAAAGGGTCCCAGGATGTTTGTTTCCGGTCCAGGGAAGACATGGCTTGGCAGTTCGGGCTGGACTGTTCCCATGAGGCACAGGGTCAAGACTGATTTGCATATAGCTGTGTCTGAACTGGGGTGGCACAGTGAGCTAAAGAATGATGATGGATTCAACCCAGATCTGTGACTGGGGGTGAGTGTCTGAAAAGTTCCAGCGCTCCGTCCATCACCTCCTTGTGTTTGCTTAGTTCACTCATCCAACCCTCAATATTACAAACTTTGGAAGCATGGTCACCACCCTTACCCCCCCCCGGATGGCTCCTCGTGGAATTGTTAACCTTCTGACTTACATCGGAGTATGTGAAACTCCACTTTCCCACACACTTGAAACCCAGAGCTATGTTACATATTAATATACATATCTGATGTGTGCCACCGGTGCACCCTGCGCAGTCTGGGATTGTGCGTTGTTTACAAATAAATGTTCTATTTTATGTCCAGAGGCAAACTCATGTCTGAACTGGGAGCAGTGTGTTAGTGAGAGGCTGACTAGTGCTTGAAGCTCAGTGCTTTAGTGGGAGGCTGACCAGTGCTTGAAGCTCAGGGCATTAGTGAGAGGATTACCAGGGCTTGAAGCTCAGTGCATTAGTGAGAGGCCGACCAGTGCTTGAAGCTCAGTGCATTAGTGAGAGGCTGACCAGGGCTTGAAGCTCAGTGCATTAGTGAGAGACTGACCAGTACTTGAAGCTCAGTGAATTAGTGAAAGGCTGACCAGTGCTTGAAGCTCAGTGCATTAGTAAAAGGCTGACCAGTACTTGAAGCTCAGTGCATTAGTGAGAGGATGACCAGTGCTTGAAGCTCAGGGCATTAGTGAGAGACTGACCAATGCTTGAAGCTCAGGGCATTAGTGAGAGGCTGACTAGTGCTTGAAGCTCAGTGCATTAGTAAAAGGCTGACCAGTGCTTGAAGCTCAGTGCATTAGTGAGAGGCTGACCGCTGCTTGAAGCTCAGTGCATTAGTGAAAGGCTGACCAGTGCTTGAAGCTCAGTGCATTAGTGAAAGGCTGACCAGTGCTTGAAGCTCAGTGCATTAGTGAAAGGCTGACCAGTGCTTGAAGCTCAGTGCATTAGTGAAAGGCTGACCAGGTTTGAAGCTCAGTGCATTAGTGAAAGGCTGACCAGGGTCTGAAGCTCAGTGCATTAGTGAAAGGCTGACCAGGGTTTGAAGCTCAGTGCATTAGTAAAAGGCTGACCAGGGTTTGAAGCTCAGTGCATTAGTAAAAGGCTGCCCTATCTTTGAAGCTCAGTGCATTAGTGAGAGGCTGACCAGGGTTTGAAGCACAGTGCATTAGAGAAAGGCTCACCAGTGTTTGAAGCTCAGTGCAATAGGGAAAGGCTGACCAGGGTTTGAAGCTCAGTGCATTACTGAAAGGCTGACCAGTGCTTGAAGCTCGGTGTATTAGTGAATGACTGACCAGTCTTTGGAGCTCAGTGCATCAGTGAAAGGCTGACCAGTCTTTGAAGCTCAGTGCATTAGTGAAAGGCTGACTTGTGCTTGAAGCTCAGTGCATTAGTGAGAGGCTGACCATGGTTTGAAGCTCAGTGCATTAGTAAAAGGCTGACCAGGGTTTGAAGCTCAGTGCATTAGTAAAAGGCTGGCCAGGTTTGAAGCTCAGTGCATTAGTAAAAGGCCAACCAGTGCTTGAAGCTCAGGGCATTAGTGAGAGGCTGACCAGGACTTGAAGCTCAGTGCATTAGTGAGAGGCTGACCAGTGCTTGAAGCACAGTGCATTAGGGAAAGGCCGACCAGTGTTTGAAGCTCAGTGCATTAGTAAAAGGCTGGCCAGTCTTTGACGCTCAGTGCATTAGTAAAAGGCTGACCAGGTTTGAAGCTCGGTGCATTACTGAAAGGCCGACCAGTGCTTGAAGCTCAGTGCATTAGTGAGAGGCCGACCAGTGCTTGAAGCTCAGTGCATTAGTGAGAGTCCGACAAGAGTCTCTGTAACATGGCCCCTGATTAGTTCCTGGTCCCTCCACATATCTGTGCACTTCACATGATCCACAGAGGGGTGCTCCTCGCATCTGCACATTTCACATGATCCACAGAGGGGCGCTCCACATATCTGTGCGCTTCAAGTGATCCACAGAGGGGCGCTCCTCATATCTGCACGCTTCACATGATCCACAGAGGGGCGCTCCTCGTATCTGCGTCCTTCACATGATCCACAGAGGAGCGCTCCTCGTATCTGCACGCTTCACATGATCCACAGAGGGGCGCTCCTCTTATCTGCGCACTTCACATGATCCACAGAGGGGCGCTCCACATATCTGCGCACTTCACATGATCCACAGAGGGGCGCTCCTCGTATCTTTGCGCTTCACATGATCCACAGAGGGCGCTCCTCTTATCTGTGTGCTTCACATGATCCACAGAGGGGCGCTCCACACATCTGCGCACTTCACATGATCCACAGAGGGGTGCTCTTCGTATCTGTGTGCTTCACATGATCCACAGAGGGGCGCTCCTCACAGCTGCGTGCTTCACATGATCCACAGAGGGGTGCTCCTCGTATCTGCGCGCTTCACATGATCCACAGAGGGGCGCTCCTCACAGCTGCACACTTAACATGATCCACAGAGGGGCGCTCGACATATCTGCGCACTTCACATGATCCACAGATGGGCGTTCCTCGTATTTGTGTGCTTCACATGATCCACAGAGGGGCGCTCCTCGTATCTGCGCACTTCACATGATCCACAGAGGGGCGCTCCTCACATCTGCATGCTTCACATGATCCACAGAGGGGTGCTCCTCGTATCTGCGCGCTTCACATGATCCACAGAGGGGCGCTCCTCACATCTGCGCGCTTCACATGATCCACAGAGGGGCGCTCCTCGTATCTGCCTGCTTCACACGATCCACAGAGGGGCGCTCCTCACATCTGCGCACTCCACATGATCTACAGAGGGACGCTCGTGGTATCTGCACGCTTCACATGATCCACAGAAGGGCGCTCCTCGTATCTGCATGCTTCACATAATCCACAGAGGGGTGCTCCTCGTATCTGCATGCTTCACATGATCCACAGAGGGGCGCTCTTCATATCTGCGTGCTTCACATGATCCACAGAAAGACTCTTCTCACATCTGCGTGCTTCACATGATCCACAGAGGGGTGCTCCTCTTATCTGCGCACTTCACACAATCCACAGAGGAGCGCTCCTCGTATCTGCACGCTTCACATGATCCACAGAGGGGCGCTCCTCTTATCTGCATACTTCACATGATCCACAGAGGGGCGCTCCACATATCTGCGCACTTCACATGATCCACAGAGGGGCGCTCCTCTTATCTGTGTGCTTCACATGATCCACAGAGGGGCGCTCCTCGTATCTGCACGCTTCACATGATCCACAGAGGGGCGCTCCTCGTATCTGTGTGCTTCACATGATCCACAGAGGGGCGCTCCACATATCTGCGCACTTCACATGATCCACAGAGGGGCGCTCCTCGTATCTGTGTGCTTCACATGATCCACAGAGGGGCGCTCCTCTTATCTGCGCACTTCACATGATCCACAGAGGGGCGCTCCTCGTATCTGTGTGCTTCACATGATCCACAGAGGGGCGCTCCTTGTATCTGTGTGCTTCACATGATCCACAGAGGGGCGCTCCTCGTATCTGCGCGCTTCCCATGATCCACAGAGGGGCGCTCCTCACATCTGCGTGCTTCACATGATCCACAGAGGGGTGCTCCTCGTATCTGCATGCTTCACACGATCCACAGAGGGGCGCTCCTCATATCTGCATGCTTCACATAATCCACAGAGGGGCGCTCCTCGTATCTGCGTGCTTCACATGATCCACAGAAAGACTCTTCTCACATCTGCGTGCTTCACATGATCCACAGAGGGGTGCTCCTCTTATCTGCGCACTTCACACAATCCACAGAGGAGCGCTCCTCGTATCTGAATGCTTCACATGATCCTCAGAGGGGCACTCCTCTTATCTGCGAGCTTCACATGATCCACAGAGGGCGCTCCACATATCTGTGCACTTCACATGATCCACAGAGGGCGCTCCTCACATCTGCGCACTTCACATGATCCACAGAGGGGCGCTCCACATATCTGTGCACTTCACATGATCCACAGAGGGGTGCTCCTCATATCTGTGTGCTTCACATGATCCACAGAGGGGAGCTCCTCGTATCTGCGAGCTTCACATGATCCACAGAGGGGCGCTCCTCGTATCTGTTATCTGCGCACTTCACATGATCCACAGAGGGGCGCTCCTCGTATCTGTGTGCTTCACATGATCCACAGAGGGGCGCTCCTCTTATCTGCGCACTTCACATGATCCACAGAGGGGCGCTCCTCGTATCTGTGTGCTTCACATGATCCACAGAGGGGCGCCCCTTGTATGTGTGTGCTTCACATGATCCACAGAGGGGCGCCCCTTGTATGTGTGTGCTTCACATGATCCACAGAGGGGCGCTCCTTGTATCTGCGCGCTTCCCATGATCCACAGAGGGGCGCTCCTCACATCTGCTTGCTTCATATGATCCACAGAGGGGTGCTCCTCGTATCTGCACGCTACACATGATCCACAGAGGGTCGCTCCTCACATCTGCGCACTTCACATGATCCACAGAGGTGCGCTCCTCGTATCTGCGTGCTTCACATGATCCACAGAGGGGCGCTCCTCACATCTGCGTGCTTCACATGATCCATAGAGGGGTGCTCCTCGTATCTGCATGCTTCACATGATCCACAGAGGGGCGCTCCTCACATCTGCGCGCTTCACATGATCCACAGAGGGGCGCTCCTCGTATCTGCCCGCTTCACACGATCCACAGAGGGGCGCTCCTCACATCTGCACACTCCACATGATCTACAGAGGGACGCTCGTGGTATCTGCACGCTTCACATGATCCACAGAGGGGCGCTCCTCGTATCTGCATACTTCAAATAATCCACAGAGGGGCGCTCCTCGTATCTGCATGCTTCACATGATCCACAGAAAAACACTTCTCACATCTGCGTGCTTCACATGATCCACAGAGGGGTGCTCCTCTTATCTGCGCGCTTCACACAATCCACAGAGGGGTGCTCCTCATAACTGCGTGCTTCACATGATCCACAGAGGGTCGCTCCTCGTATCTGCGCGCTTCACACGATCCACAGAGGAGCGCTCCTCGTATCTGCACGCTTCACACGATCCACAGAGGGGCGCTCCTCGTATCTGCCTGCTTCACATGATCCACAGAGGGGCGCTCCTCTATCTGCGTGCTTCACATGATCCACAGACGGGCGCTCCTCGTATCTGCATGCTTCACATGAGCCACAGAGGGGCGCCTCTCACATCTGCGCGCTTCACATGATCCACAGAGGGGCGCTCCTTGTATCTGCGCGCTCCACATGATCCACAGAGGGGCTCTCCTCGTATCTGCGCGCTTCACATGATCCACAGAGGGGCGCTCCTCATATCTACACGCTTCACATGATCCACACAGGGGCGCTCCTCGTATCTGTGCGCTTCATATGATCCACAGAGGGTCGCTCCTCACATCTGCCAAGTACCTGTTGCCAATCCTTGCATTTGGACCTGACTTTTTAGCCAAGACTGCGCTGCTTTCTGTCACTGGTAGTTTAAATTGTATATTGTAAGGACAGACTCAAAACCCTCACAGTGAAAAGTGTTGTTTTCTGTGTCAATGACAGATTCTGGATGGACAAGAAATGGGGACATTCAAGGAAAATTTCCAAAAGATTTTCATCTACAAATTCACATAAGCAGCATAAACTGAGATCCTGAGCAAGCAGCTTCATTTTTCTCTATTTCAAAGACTTGTACATATTACAAGTGGAGTCTGCACTATCCCACTCAGTGTTCGCCGGACTTACTGTGTATGTCACTGGCGAAGGCCCTCACATTTATGATCCTTCAGGTTGTAGGCAGAAACTGTCCTGTTACAGAGGTCTTTGAGATCCTGTTCCTGCTTCTCGTCAAGGCTTTCCTTCGCTCATCTTTATTGAGAGACCACATTAGTGGCCCCTACACAGTACATTCCCAAACCTGTATCCACACTCTCACAAGCAAGTAACCGAAAAAGAAATAAACCCTACAAATAGCAAAACAATATCAAAATAGATATACCATTCATACCGCTGTCATATCATACCATGCTTTTTTAATGCACCATCTCTACCTCTCACAGCTCTGCCTCAGCATCCCACTCGCCTCCATAGCTGCTATTGAATCAAATAATCTTTATTCGGTTTCAGATATTAAAACCATAAAAGGATATGTTAAATATAATAAGACAGTAATAACGTCTGGCAAAAAACAGTCCTGACAAGGATCAGCCGGCATTTTAAAAATAACTTGCACCAGCGGAGATGCAAAAAATCAATGGCTCCAATAAAACATTTCAATCAGAATCAATACAGTAAAACACAGCTCTGAGGATATAACATACAAAAGATCAAAAAATACATAATTCCATAAAAGGGATAAAGGCAGCAAGCTGGTTAATCACAACTAGATCTGAGTCTGATGGCAGATTTTAAAAAGTTGAGTACACAAAAGACAGTGCTACCTGTCAGCATTTGTAAATAAATAAAAGCTGGGCGCACTTGCCTAAAATTAGCCTTTTTCAAAATCGGAATTAAGAAGGACTTTCTAGGAATTTCATAAAAACTGCAGAGCATCATAAAATGAATCATGTCGTGTGGAGATTGACCATTGCAGCCACAGGACGGCAAACTTTGGCCCTTACTATGACCCCTGGGGTGGGCAAGGAGGAGGAAAAAAAGGTGAAACCGAACCTTGTCAGTAGAAATCTATCATATGAGTTTAGGAATCCTAGTAGGTACGGCTCTGCCATCTGGGTGGATTTTATCATGACAAAGCGACGTACACTAGGCTTCATAAGCTCCCTTTCTTCCCTTGCCAAGGCCCGCTGCACATGAAAAGCCACCTTTATAAGGTTCAAGTCTCTCTTGGTTGTCCAGTCCGGATTGGTAAAGAGATCTCCTTTCCCCAGGCTCGTTAAGCTCTCTTCGATGTACTTGAGCCACGGCACACGTGAGGCATGATCGAGAGCTAAGCAGTCTTTTAAAATGATTTTATTTAACGTTGTCCCCTTACCAGCCCAGATTTTTAGCCAAAGAGACACAGGGTGATATGCTCTCAGGTCAGTTATATATGTCATACCAAGCTCCTCATGTACAGTGAAAGAGGGGGTACCCTGAGGAACGGATAAAAGCTGTCTCAGAAACTTGTTTTCCGCAATTTGAAGGTCATCAGTGTTAGTGTACCCCCAGATTTCACTGCCATATAGTGCCTTGGAAAGACACTTAGCCCTGTAAAGCTTTAGTAGGGCTCCCACTGGTCTTTTTCCCAATCTAGATGTAAAATTGAATATGGCTGCGGACTCTCTGGCTAGATCGTTTTTCTTACGGGTAAGTCGAGGCCCCCCTTTTCAATTTATCATCCATCAAGACCCCCAGGTATGAAAAGACACTAGACCTTGGGACGGGGTGGGCCCTACCTTAAAGGTATATGGCCTACTAGGGCGGGCCCCTATTGCATGATAAAGGACTTAGAATTGTTGACCTTGAGGTCATGCTCCCCCATGAACTGGACGAAAGAGTTTAGGAGAGTTTGTAACCCCCGTTCGGTCCTAGCCATTATCACAGCGTCGTCTGCATACAGCAGAACAGGAAGACCATGCCTCTTCAAGAGTTTCTGCTTTCAAGGGCAACTAGTAAGTTTGTACAAGTTATAACACCAGCTCATGGGGTGAGCCCTCCCAGACTATATGAATTATACATTCAAATAGAGTGCGACGTTACGCACATTATAAAAGTGATATCCTGGGAAAAATTAACATGACATTCTCTAGGTTGAAGAAGATTGGCTGCCGGAGTTTGTTAGGAAAGTCCTACAAGGAGAAGGCGTTCTATTATCACCCTTTTCAGTTCTTGTTCCTGAAGCAGTAAAACAGGCATATGGCAAAGACTGGACTCTTGCACAAGCCCTGGCATCGTAAAGCAAACATGGAGGCTGGGATAAGGGTTCCCTCTACCATATAATACCCATACGTTCAAGCCCTCAAGTGCAACCACAATACCGTATTAAACACGAATCAAGAGCACCAGTGACGGAAATACTCTCACAACTTGAATACCATGGTGTAACAGAACCCTGTGTGTCTCCAATGAATAATCCTCTTCTACCTGCCATGAAGCCTGATCATTCCTATCTCATACTCTTGGAATATAGACATTTAAACAGTCGCACATGCACTTTGCATAATGTTGGGATTTGCCGACTACAGCTACAAATTCAATTTTCAAAAATCAATTGTTTGAGTTGTGCTCACCAGAAGTAAACTTATGTGGAATTGAAAGAGGCTGGAGTCTTCATCTGTATTTAAGAAAGAACTTTGACTTAAGGTATTTAATAATATAGTTCACAAACTTTGTTGTGAAGTGTCAGTAAGTGTATTAAGTTCGGAAACTTATTTTACACCATGTTTACAGAGTGAGAAGCTATTTGGGGAGGGGTAGATATGTCAATATAGATTTTGAGAGGTACACATTACATCGTAGAGAGTTGTGAGCAAGGTTTGTAGATTGTGTTAAAAAATGAAGGGGCATATTTACAAGGAGTTAATGCCACGAGAACGTCACTTTTTGTGACGTTAAGTCCTTCGCCTTATGTACAAGGCAACGTTAAGCCACTTAGCGTGGCTTAACACGGCCTTGTAAATAATGCCCCAATTCACGCAGCACTTAGCGTGAAAGGGGCGTGCAATGGGTGTTGCAGTGGGCGTTCTGCCACAACACCCATTGCTTTTTGATGCTGCACCATATTTACAAGGTATGGGGCAGCGCCGAAAATATTGCCAGTGAATACCTTGTCTTAAGCAGGTGATATGAGGAGAAATGTTTCGTTTCTCCTAGTATTGTGCTCTTTCCATTTGTGCTGCATTCGGCAGCACACATAGAAACAGCAAATCGCCTGTAAAGATTGTTTATGTGCAGATAGGTGCACATAAACAATCACACCTGCAGTGCAGGCACCCTTGCAACATGGCGCAAGGATGCCTGCACTGGCGCTAGGCAGCTTCTTTAGCGCCAGCGCTAGGGGAAACACAGGGGTGTGCTGTATTTTTATAAATACGGTGCATCCCTGTGTTTTGAAACTGACGGAGAGCAGTTAAACTGTATATACTTATAAGTAAAGGAAGTACTGTTTCTTAAACTATAAAAAAGCTCTACTGTTCTTATAAACCTCATTGTAGATATATTTTAGTCATTTGAGACGTTTGAGCGGTGATATTGCTATTTCATCACTGATGACATCATCCAGTGAGTGTGCTGTTTTTTTTTTTATAGTTTACATAGTGGCAAGTAACTACTATATTCATTCTATGTAATTTTGTATAGCTTGGGTATAGCTAATGGGTGTAAGTGTTTACAAAATGTGTGTGCTCTTAATGCACCGTAGCTGTGTAGAGATACTGAAAATGTTATAAATGTTTGCATTCATGAGTAACTCTGTGTGTGAGTGACAGTTGACTTGGATTCATTATGCGCCACACAACTTTTTGATTCTGCAGAAAAAGTTTCCAACAGGAGAAAGATTCTCAAAGGTAGTAACTTTTGTAAGCAGCCTACAGGTTTTAGAGAGAAGCGTGTCAGCACGATAATTTATACTTATTATGGAAGAGTGCATGCACCAGGTACTAACCGATATACACATGCTTGTTTGCGTCAGAAGAAGGGCTATCTGTAAAGTTTTCACCACAGTATGAAGGGTCCAGGCAGTATGATCTTTACCACTCTCAGATCTTGATTATTTTGAGTAAATATTGTTCATTTTTTTACCCTGGTGCATAGAATGCACACTGTTCTTAGTAGATTATTTTCAATGGTCTGTGGTGTATTTCTCAGAGTTTCACTGGTTGCAAACACCGTGGTATAGAGAGAGCTCTCTCCAAAGAGTAAACACTGTTTACAGTACTCAGTTCTCTACTGATATCAATTTAATTTCTTAATGTAGGTTCAGTGTGTGGCAGGGGTTTGATACAGATAAAAGCTGTCCGTAGTAGGACAATTGTTTTGGAATTGGCATTTGCTATTTTGACTTTCTCTATACAGTTGTATAGAGATTGAACACCGTACTCAATGAGGGTTTCCCATATATCTGTGGTTGATTGTGGCTGTGAACTATAGTATGCGTCAAGCTATAGCAATTTATACAGCAATATGTGGGAAAACGATTCTTGGATGATGTCATCAGTGATGTCATCCATGATGTCATTTGAGCTGTCATGAGTGATGCCATAGAAGATGTCATAGAACATGTCATGAGTGATGTCATATGTGAGGTTATAAGCAGTGCATGGCGGGGCGCAAGTTATAGTAAGCGCTGCTAACTATAACTGGTGAATTTCTGTGTTTTTTCCAAAACATTAACATTGTCACTGAGAAATTCACCTAACTATAACGTTACTTTAACCTTTCGCTTTCTCAGTGAATATGTGTATATATATTACATATATTGGTTACAGGGACTTTATAGTTAGGAAATAAAATGTAAAAAGCCTTAGAAATTCACTTAAAAAAACAAAGGTTACAGGGATGGTATATTTAGGAAATAGAATTGATAAAACCTTAAAAATTCACTGAAAAAACCAAAGGTTACCGAGACGTTATAGTTAGGCTGACATTTCTCTCATACAAAGCCAGTGAAATTCAGCAGTTATAGTTACCTGAGCTAACTATAACTTACGCCACTGCAATGCACTGCTTATGACCTCACATATTACATCACTCATGACATGGTCAGTAACATCATTGACGACAAATGTGGGTTCCAAATGTTTCCAAAGAAAATACTCACTGATCAAGGTACACACTTCATGTCTCATTTCATGGCTCAGGTTTTCAAGGTTGAGGGGATACAGCAGATCTGTACCTCAGTCTACCACCCACAAACTGATGGTCTGGTAAAAAGGTATAACCGGACCATCAAAACGATCTTAAAGAGACTGGTCTTCAAAAATGGGAGGGATTCGGACAAAAAGTTACCTTTGTTCCTGTTTGCAGTACGCAGCCACGAACGAGCTTCAACTGGGTTCTCACCTTTGAATTACTGTTTGGCAGGCACCCCGCACCCTCCTTGATATGGCTGCAGAAGAGTGGGAAGAGGAGAAAGGTAAAGGACATATTTTTGTAGAATAGGCTTCTAAGTTGAAGAATGATGTTCAGTCTCTGTGGGAGGAGGTGAGGGTACAACTAGAGAAAGCCCAAGCAAACCAAAAAAAGGAATACGACAAAACAGCAAGAGCCCGTTGTCTTTCCCCAGGAGAGTAGGTATCAGTAGCAGCTCCCACAGGTAAGAGTGGTTGGGTGGTCAGACAGGGGTGTGGGGCGGGGTTTGGGGGCTGGTGGAAGCTGACAGATGAAAGGATAAGTAAATGAAATAAATAAATAAATAGGACCACTTACCATGCGCTCGCCGGATCGCTGACTCGGCGATTCGGCGAGCATAAGGTAAGTGGTTTTATTTATTTATTTCATATTACTTATCCCGTCATCTGTCAACTTCCACCACCCCCTGCCCCACCACTCTTACCTGTGCGAGCCGCTACAAGGAGGTATTGATAGTGTTACCTTCTTCAGATAACAAACTATTGGCCTAGTGGTAAGGGCCTTATAAAGTCTTTGAACAGACCACTCCTGTTACCTATAGAATAGCGGTCCCACACAAAGGAAGAGGGGGACAGATATATCACATTAATTTGTTTAAAAAATGGGGACAACCTGGAACCCAGCCACAAGTGGACAGACAGACCCTGTTCATAAAAGAATCAGAACCTCTGAAGATAGAGTTTGTCCCCACAACAGAAAAGGAAAGTATAGAGAATATAACTGTTGGATCCCAAATCAATCAGAACCAAAAGGAACAACTAATCAAACTCCTTCAACGTTTCCCTAAGTTGTTTTCAAGAAAACTGGGAAAAGCGAATCTTATTCAGCATAACATAACTACTGAAGTAAATAAAGTAGTAAGACTAAAACCCTAATGCATTCCTGCAACTAAGAGAGAAGCTGTTGAGAGGGAGGTAGCCAAAACCAGACGGATCTCTGTGCTTCTGTATAGATTTTAGACAGCTTAACAATGTATCCCATGCCTAGGATAGACGAATTCATAGAGAAACTAGGTAAGGTCTCCTATTTGTGAACATTGGACCTGACAAAAGGTTATTGGCAAATTGCATTAGCTGAAGAGGCCACAGAGAAAACAGCCTTCTCTACCCCATTGGGATTATATCAATTGAAAGTATTACCTTTTGGCTTACATGGACCCCCCTCAGCCTTTCAGAGGCTCATGGATCGACTCCTAAAACACCAGAGGGAGTTTGCAGCAGCATATTTAGATGTCATTGTTGTTTTTAGTCCGCCCTGGACAGTACACCTAAAACAGTTGTCTCAGTATTCTCCATTCTACAGGACGCTGGTCTCACAGCCAATCCCAAAAATGAACCCTTGCTAGGGGGAAAAGGGGAGCCGCCCCCGCGCCTTGAGACCCTCGCGGGTGAGTAGCTGCGCTTTACAGACCCCTAACTGATTGACTGATTGCTACTGACTCCATTAAATATCTTGGTTACCAAATCCAGACAAGTACAATCCCTCCCCAAACAGGCAATCAGAGTCATTCCCGCTCCCATTACAAAGAAAGAGATTTGTTCCTTCTTGGGATTGGTGGGGTATTACAGACGATTTATCCTGCCTTTTCCAGACTTGGCTGCCCCTCTCTTGGACTTGATAAAAAACCACCAACCTGCAAAGATATGCAATGCAATTGGCCAAATCAGCAGCAGGAGATGTTTGACAGCCAAAAAAACCTGTCTTTGTCAAGAGCCCGTCTTACTCTGTCCTGATTTCAAACTATCTTTTGTATTACAAACGGATGCCTCTGGCAAGGGTTTGGGGGGAATAGCACTCGTTACAACACATGCGTTTTCTACGCATGCCATTACAACGCAAGTCGTTACAACAACACGTTGTTACATTGCATGCCATTACAACACAAGTCATTACAACGACTTGCTGTGGGGGGGGGCGCAGGAGTTTGGAATAGTATAATTTACTATTCAAACTCCAGTGTGTGCAACAGTAGGGAAGGTGTTGGATTGAAAATCCAACAAATCCAACACCTTCTGCCCCCTACAGCAAGTCGTTGTAACAACTTACGTTGTAATGGCATGCGATGTAACAACTCGTCGTTGCAACGACTTGCGTTGTAATGGCATGCGATGTATCACATGCGTTGTAAACGATGTTTCCCGTTTGGGGGCTGTTCTGTCCCAATTTGACTGTAACAGAGATCTCCATCCTATAGTATATATTACTCAGAAGATACTTCCCGGTGAACAACAATATCCAACCATTGAAATAAATCTCTTGGGACGTACCTTTACCTTATTAATAGACCATGCGCCACTGATTTGGCTTGCCAGGTTTAAGGACTCGAACTCTCGGGTACTGCGCGGGTTTCTAGCTTTACAGCCTTTTTCGTTTCAGGTTGAACATCAACCAGGACGGTTACAGAATAATGTGGACTATCTCTGCCAGGAGCACATGTCAAACCGGCCCGATCGGCTACTCCTGGAAAGGGGGTAGTGTAATATGGTCAGCAATTCCTTCCCCAATATGGATGACAAAGAAGACCCAAGAAAACCTGTGCAGAGTGCTCCAACGGAAATTATGTCATCACCTGGGATGACGGTAATTGGTGGCATAAGGGGAGGTGGGTTGGAGGTGCATGGGACGAAGTCCACTGAAGACGCTGTTTGGAAATCGCCAGAGGAGAAGGAACGAGAGACGATGACGAGGGACCAGCAGGGGGCATGTTGAGACGCCAGAGGAGAGCACGACCCCGTAGAGACAGAGAAGGGGACACGGCGCGAGAAAGAAACAGGAGGATCCGGAGCCACCACTGAATGTGGAGAAAGGGAGAAGCAGGGAGATCTGCAGAACTGCCTGGAGATTGAAGGTCAGATGCTCCAAAATGCCACAGCTCCATCCCCGAGTTGTGGCCACAGGCAGGTCCCATGTTGTTTTTTTTCCTGTAGGTGGTGGAAAAACAGAAATCCACAGAAAAGTGACTTACTTTCCGTCATTTTTAAAGGACAGCCAATTGGAGCCGGCCACAGTTGTGTTTCTTCTGTGTTTTTCCATTCCTCTTCACAATAGAACCTATATTACACACACCCATAGAGGTTGTGGCCCTTCAATACTGTCTTTACAGGGGGACTCATATCTGTTCCTGTACCTGCGTGTGAAACCTAAACCCAATTTGAATATACATTGAGGACAGTGTCAACAGGGTAGACATCACATTGCAATTATTGAGATGCTGATAGATACTGGGAATGTGGAAGCTACATCCCAAAGTTTTTTCTGGGTCGTGAAATCAACCCATGAAATGTACAATTGACATCTCAGCTGGTGTTTCTGCAAGGGTGTGAGTAATTGTTATGAATTCTGTACATTATATCAGTATGAACACTTACCTGAGGTATGGCTTGTAATCCTTCCTCGGGGGTGTAGGAAACCGCCTCTCTGCACAGTGTACTAAAATGAAGTAGAGAGTGTGAGAAATCCCCAAAAGGCAGGTACACGTAAAAGCAGATAATGCTGACTCTCTTTTGGTGGTAGTATGGGTGAGCAGTTAGGCTTACCAGAGGGCAGTGTTAAGCAGTTGTTGTACTCACAGAGGCAATAAATGAGACACACACTCAAGAATAAATCCGAGACCAATTTGTAAAAATAATGTTGGTTTTTATGTAATGTTTAAGACCATTAACACAGTTCTAAGGTAAGTACTTTTGGAGATACGATTTTTCAAAGTCCAGAATATATATCACTTCTATGCGCAATTACGCACCATAAGAACAATGGGGAAAAAGCTGAAAAATGCATAGAAATTCAGGCAATGCTTTCACAAAGTTCACCTTCTTGTTTTAGGTCGATGTCGGGACCAGGTTCAAAGCCCCAGCACGAGAAGTTCACAAGCGCCCCAGATCAGCTGGGAGCAGAGGTGCCGACGTCTTGGAAACTGGTGCGCAAGATGAAGGGGGGCCACTTGAAAAAGCACTGCACAGAGGGACTTACAGGTAAGTCCGGTGGGTCTCCTTAGAGGGAGGATGTTGCAAGGGCCTGGGGACCATGGGAGCAGGGCTGGTTGATTGGTGCTGGGGCCGGGTGCAGAGCAAACTGGTCAGCCGGGGGTCGTGCATCTTTGAGGTCCTTGCGGTCAGAAGCAGGCAACTTGGAGATGCGATCTTGGGACAGCTGGGCCACTCAGGAAATGAGTTCGGGTGTCTCAACATCCCTCAATGGGTGCTCGCTTCTGGCACTTCTGGAGTCCAGAGTGAACTCTCCTAATTGGTGTTTGCTGTTTGGGCTCTGGTACCCCGGGTATTGGTATGCCGCAGCTCCGGTAGGTCTTGGTGCCTCCACACTTGGTGGAGAGGCAGATCTAAGCCTCTGCAGCTGTTGTACTTTTTCTTGCTTTGGTGCTACATTCAGGTCGTTGGGGAGAAGCAAGTCGACAAACCAGACTTCATGGGATCGCAGGGGAGTGACACCTTCACTCCAAGGGAGCTTCTCAGTGATTTCTTGAAGGTTGTAGGTGCTCCAGTGTTCTTGGAGTCCTTTCAGGTTTCAGGATGACACAGCAGCAGCAATTGTCGAGTCCTGGGAGCAGCAGGCAGGGTTTGGTGCCTTTTTCCTCTGCAGCAGGGCTTCAGTTCTCGTGCAAAGGGTCTTCTTTGTCTTGGTCTTCTCTTGTCAATCGAATCTGATGTTCAGGGCTCGTGATGCCACCTAAATACAGAATCTAGGGGCGTTACAAGGGGAGACAGGTAGTAGCCAATGGACCACTTACCTTTAGGGTGTCTACACCCTCTAGTGACTACTTCCTCTGGGAAGGGGTACTACCCTACCCCTGATGGGAGGTTTTCTCACCATCCCAAGATGGTGGATTTCAGGAGAGGGGTTCACCTTGCCTGCCCAACCCTAGGGGCGGTGTAGGCTAAGAGGAGACCTTCCTCCTAATCTAACTAACATTCCCACCTTTCCTCCCACCAAACGAGGAGCAGGAAAGGGGACCTGCCCTCTCCCACTATCTAGAGGTTTCTGTGTTGGGTTTCAAACGTGGCATTGCCTTTGAAGCTTCCCACCCTGGATGGCTATCCTGTCTTGGAGGAGGAGAGCATGCTTTGTCTCTGTCATCGGACAGCACTGGCTCTCATGTTGTGTAGTTCCTAGGACCCACCCAGGACCTGCACGTTTTGGATGATCTAAACTGAGGGCTTGGTGTGCAGACAGACTCTTGACACCCCCATAGGATGAGTCATCCATTAGACTAGCTAGCTCTTAGGTGCCACTCCCACCCCCCTATATTCTACAGTGGTGTAGGTAGTTTCTGAAAACCACTGAACATGACAACCCTGATTCCTCATTTATCGTGGAAAACAATATGGTATCTTTAGCTCAGTCACTCGTGCTTGCTTTTCTCAGAATACACATATGTTATATTAAATGTTATGTTAAAATCGCTTATAGAGTGCATGTACACCGATTGGTTTCTTAGCGCTGTTACTAGGAGTAACCGGTGCCCTGTTGATTTAATAGTATGCCTGGGTGAATACCCATGTCTTGAGAAGTCTTCTGAATCTCGAGAGGTCAGTGCAGGATCTGATGTCAAGTGGAAGGGTGTTCCAGAATCTAGGCGCCAGCACTGCGAACTTGCATCCGCCTTGTCGCTTCAGTTTTTAGGAGGGTGTGACCAAGAGGTTCATATGGGCTGAACACAGGTTGCGGGTAGGTATATGCCTTTGAATAAGGGTAGAAATGAATTTTGGGCTGGTGCCATGCAAGGATTTAAAAATAAGGCAACCGACTTTGAAGGCATAGCGTTGTGGTATGGGAAGCCAATGCAGCTTCCTCATGAGGGGGGAGACGTGTTGCCATCTGGGCTGCTGGAAGATCAGCCTAGCAGCCTTGTTCTGCACGAGTTGCAGTCTTTTGATTAGATATAATAGTATGCCGAAGTATAGAGAATTGGCATAGTCTATGTGCGACATAACCATGGCTACAACAACCTGTACCAGCACTTCCTTAGTGAGGAGTCTGCTGATTTCCCTTATCTTCCTTAGCTGAAATAAGCAAGTAGATATTACCGATCCGATCTGAGTTTTCAAAGTAAGGTCACAGTTGATTGTGACCCCAAGGCTCTTAGCTGAGGGGGAAGGAGTAGGGGGAGAACTCAACTCAGCTGGCCAGAAGTGTGAGCACCACGGATTCCGAATACCCCTGTCAGAATAAGTTTGGTCTTATCCAGGTTTAATTTTAAGTGGTTGCTGTTCATCCAGTTACGGATGTGCAGCATAGTGGCTTGGAATTCGGACACGGATTCAGGTGTGTTATCAATGGTGAATATTAATTGCAGGTAGTCTGCATAGTTAAATGTGCACACCTTCCTTTCTTTCAAATACCGGATCAGTGGGAGAAGGTATAAGTGGAACAGGTGCAGGGATAATGAGGAACCCTGACGTACTCCACTTGTTGTTCTATTAGGTGCAGTGAAATGGGATAAGCGTACAGACTGGGAGAGGTCTTCCAGGGACGACATAATCCAGCTAAGAGCTGAGCCCTGGAGGCCTGCGTCCCTGACACGGTACACTAAGATACCATGGTCGACCGTGTCAAATGCTGCGGAAAGATCCAACAGCACCAGGGCCTCGGAAGAGCCTTTATCGGCTTCCTTCCGAAGTTTGTCCAGCACGGTCAATATTACTGCCTCTGTTGAGTGGGAAGGACGAAACCCTGCTTGATGGGGGTCGAGATATTCAGACTGTTCAATAAAGGAACAGAGGCATTTAGTCACATGTGATTCCAGTACCTTGGCCTAGTAGGGGAGTAGAGAGATTGGAGGGTAGTTGGTTCAGGGTCTGGGGGTCGGCCCCCGTTTCTTTTAGAAAGGGGACAATGATCGCTTTTTTGAAGGCTCTCGGGACACAACCCTGTGACAGTGACTCGTTCAGGAGAGAGAGGGCAGGCTCTGGGAGTACAGAGAAAACTTCTTTTAAAATATGAGGCGGACAGCTGCCGGTGGGTGATCCAGATTTTACTTTGGCCAGAAGGTCCAGAAATGCCTGACTGCTTATTGCCGGAAACTGATCAAGGGAACAGGGGGTTTTCGGCGTTGATGGCAGTGCCTCGAGAGTGCAGCTGGTAGGAATACTGGCTTTAATCGTGGCAATTTTATCGATAAAGAAGGTATTCAGGGAGTTACAAAGTGCTTGAGAAGGTATTGATTTTATTGTGACTCTGTCAGAGTTGGACAGTTCATTGACGATTGAGAATATTTCCTTTGATCTATTGGAGCTCAGGATCTTTGAAGAAAAATAGGTAGCCTTGGTGGTTAAAATGGATTTTTTGTATTCCTTGAGTTGAGCTAAATAGGTCTCTCTTGTGTCAGGAGAGTAGTTACGTCCTCATTTTTTTTCAGATTGGCGTAGGGCTAGTTTTGGGCTTTTTAGATATGTAGAGAACCATCTCTGAGCCTCGTGGCGCCTGACTGCTCTTATTGTCCTGAGGGGGTGTGTTTGTTGCTAGCTGCTGTTAGCCATGCTGTGTCGTTTTCCTCACTTCGGTTGACGGATGGCTGGTTAATTGGAACTGTGTTTGCCAGCGGATTACAAAAAATATTTCTGTTGATGCTATTCCAGTTCCTTGCCATGGACCCTTCGTTAACTGGGGGTTTATCCGTGGTTATGTTGTTGATTACAAACTTTATTAAGTAGTGGTCAAACCATGTGCAAGGAGAGACTGTCAGTGCAGGCACTATAAGACTGGCTATCCAGACTTGATCAAGTGTGTGTCCCTTAATGTGTGTGGCGGAGGTTACATGTTGAATACAATTTAACCCATTCAGTAGGTCAGTCAATTCTGCGGAGTGGGGTCCAATAATTAAAATCGCCAGTCTGCAAGATTTTTGCGTGGTTGGTTATTAAGTGGGCTACCTGCTCACCCAAATATTGGGGGAACAGGGGCATGTTCTGGGGGGGCCTGTATAATACAACACAAATTAAGGGTGCCGAGACCGACTCCAGTTTAATAACTAGATTATTGTAGGAGAGTAGGATCTGCCTCTTATGTTGCCCCCACTTTTTTTCTGATGTTTACACTGGTTTCTGGCTATAGTCAGGCTGGATCCCTGCCAATCAGGGCCCCAGCCTCCCTGTTCTCTCTAAACGATTTGGAGTGCACTCTAGGTGCACTAGTGATTGGATACTGTGGTGCCTTATGAGTCCCTAGTATATGGTACCTTAGGTGCCAAGGGCATAGGTACTTCACAGGCCTACCAGGGGCTGAAGCATGTATTATGCCACCCCTGGGAAGCAGACTAAATCTGACACCACAGGCCTGCTACTGCAGCCTGGGTGAGGTGGTGCTAGCACTCCTCACTGAGATCTAGGTTCCCTATATCTCTCCTGCACACACATTTAAACCTATCAGTCACCCCTAAGGCAGGCCCTATCAATCCTGAGGGCAGGGTGCTTGGTCTCTAATGTGAGGGGGTGCCTCTGCCTGAGCAGGGCCCCTCTGCAGCTCTCAGAGTCCATTCTCTGGTGCTGTTTGTGGATGCGGTTAAACCATATACTCTTAAGTGCATTATATCCTCGCGGTAAAATGCTAACTTTGGAATGGCTGCATCAAAACATGTCGTGTTTGGTGTCAAACATCTTGGAATACTACCCCCCCCGCCAATTCTGGTGGCGGGGGTAGCATTCCACCCTTCTAGAGGGATAGACATGTACCCACTGTGGAAACACGGTAGAATCCTAAAGAGCCCTGGCATCACAAAATGGATGCCACCAGCCACAGACACGGGGCTGCCCTCCTGCTGATGACCGAAACTCGCAGTGGAGGAAGCCCAACAAAAGGTATCCTGTCACAGGGAGGTGTAACCACCTCCCAGACAGGGTTTAGTGTATTGGGGCTGGGTGGGTGCACTCTTAGAGTGCTTTGAAGTCCTGCACTGGGGGAGCAGAAGGCTCCTCTGTGCATATGCCAGTTCAAACCGGCTCAGGGGCTACCTGCCCCTGCTCTGGCGCGAAACTGGACAAAGGGAAGTGGGTGTAGCCACCCACTCCCCTGACCCTCCCATAGGTGGGGTCATAGAGCTAGTCCCTCCCTTCTTTGCAGTATAAGATAGGGAACCCTTGAACCTGAAGATTAGATATCCCTGGACGACGCTCTGAAGAAGAATCCTGGCCCTTCGATGTTCCACTACCTTTGGAAGACAGAAGAATCTCCCTTGGAGTCAAGGAGTGACTCCCCTGCTTGGCAGGCACCAAAAACTACAAACAACGGTCGCAAACTATGCCGCTCCCGCCGGAGTCCGAAGTCCCTGCAGCCCAAGAAGTGGATTTCCTGACTTCTCCAAGGCCATCGTGAGTCCCCAGTGAAGCTGAGGCAAGTGGACCCCACGAGTGACGAGGAACCGTGACCCCTGGGTATCGTGCACTATTGTCGAGTGCAACCCCTCCACAATGTTCTAAGAACCTGTGCTTTGGACCACGTGTGGTCCCAGCCTCCAGCAGGAATCCCTCCGAAGATCAGAGGCCTACACCGTCCCGAGTGACCGTGGGCCCCTGTTGAGCGAATCCTCCCGAGGCGTCTTTGCGATCCCTTGCCAGCCGGCTCGTGGGTCCCCAGAAGACTTTTTCAAGAAGCCAAAGGGCTCCCCTGGTTGCTCCTGGCCTGCCCTGACTTACCCTTGCTGGGTGAGTCCCTCAGACCTTGCTGGTCTGCGCCATTGCCTTTTCACACCTTCCACGAGACTTGCTGTTAGCAAGGCTTGTTGGCTCCAATCGAGTTGCCAACACTACAGTAAGCTGCAGACATCGTGGGACACGCCGAATCCAGCTCCTGGTCATCATCGACGCCTCCTGGACCTCGTGGCTGAAGAGTCAAGGCAACCGTGATCGACCTGAACCCTGCAACGACGGTGGGCATCCATCTTCCTTGCCCCGAGTCACTGCCAAGTGACTTTGAACACTGTCCCCTCTGCTTTCAGGTCATCCTTCTTCCGAATCCAGGCTTGGATTCCACCGGACACTTCTTCGGACAGCACAAGCAGCAAGTCTTCTTTGTAAACAGAAAGGGCACTGGACTTCTGATTGTACCAAGTCCAAAGACCAAACCACCACCACTCCTGCCCCTAAGGCAACTGCTCCCCCTAGTCCAGCTACTGGTGGAGGTGGTACTCAGACTAAGGGTTTAATAGGGTTGACCCTGGGTTCTGAAGTTGACTCTGATCTAGTCAGAGTACCCACTCAGGCAATGCTGATTTGTGATGGAGACATTGACATGTCCTTCCTAGTAAGCCCCAGTAATCTGGGCAAATACAAACAGCAGCCTGTAATAAATGGCAAACAGGCTTTGGCATTTAGGGACACAGGTGCTAGTATCACCATGGTGGCAGAGGATCTTGTGGACCCTACCCAGATCATCCTGGGCGAAATGTACCAGGTGACCAATGCAAGCAATGTCAGGACCAACCATAGTCTGGCAGTTGTGAATTTCTCCTGGGGAGGGGTAACTGGCCTCAAGAAGGTTGTAGTCAGTGCAGACCTCCCTGTAGAATGTCTGTTGGGCAATGATCTAGAGACTTCAGCCTTGTCTGAAGTAGAGTTATGGACTCATGCTGAGATGTTGGGCATCCCTGCAGAGGTATTTGCTGTGACCAGGTCACAAGCAAGAAAACACAACACTGAACCAGCTCTGGATCCTGGAACAATGGAACAGATGCTTCCCCAGAGGAGGAGCAGTAGGGTAAAGGCAGTGCCTTCCCCTCTGTCTCAGATCACAGATTCACCCCCAGAGGGAGGTGAAGCAGATCCTGAAGAAGGAACTGCCCCAGAGGGACTTGAGCCTGATCAGGTTGAGTTCTTGGGGGCAGGGGGCCCTTCTAGGGAAGATCTGAGTAAGGAGCAACAGTGCTGCCCCTCTCTTGAACCCCTCAGACAGCAGGCTGCTGCTGAGGCTGCTGGGAGTGCTAGTGGGTCCCATAAAGTTTATTGGGATGAGGGACTCCTATATTCTGAGAGTAGAGACCCAGCCCCTGGAGCCACCAGGAGGTTGGTAATACCTCAGAAGTTTAGGGGGTTCCTCTTGACCTTAGCACATGATATCCCTTTAGCAGGTCACTTGGGCCAAAACAAGACCTGGGACAGGCTTGTTCCACATTTTCATTGGCCACATATGTCAGAGGACACAAAGGAGTTTTGTCGCTCCTGTGTCACATGCCAAGCCAGTGGTAAGGCAGGTGGCACAACAAAGGCCCCCTGATACCACTACCTGTGGTGGGGGTACCCTTTGAAAGGGTAGGGATTGACATTGTTGGTCCCCTTGACCCTCAAACTGCATCTGGGCACAGATTTATCCTGGTGGTAGTGGATCATGCCACCAGGTACCCAGAGGCAATTCCCCTGAGGACCACCACAGCCCCTGTGGTGGCAAGAGCCCTCATTGGAGTTTTCTCCAGAGTGGGTTTTCCAAAGGAGGTCATATCTGACAGAGGTACAAACTTCATGTCAGGATACCTGTTAGACCTGGCACCATTGGCGTGTGTCTCCCTTCCATTTTTCGCTGTTGTCTCCTCTGTTTTACTGGTGTTAGATGCTCTGGGCGCTGTGCCACTGCCATTTAGTGTCACAGCGCGAATGCTCCCTGTATAAATATGTCTATGTGAATTGGTATATCCCTGATTGGCTTATTTGGTTTACCTGTTAGTCCCTAGTAGTGTGGCCTATGTGTGCCCAGGGCTGGTAAACCAAATGCTGCTGTTGGGCCTGCAGCATTGATGTGTGCCTCCCACAGAAGCAGCCTGTAAAGTGTGTCTCAGACCTGCCACTGCAGTGTCTGTGTGCAGTCCAGAACTGCCATCTTGCCTGTGAAGTGCACTCACTTCCCAGCCCCTGAACCTTCCCTTGGCATCCTGTAAGTCACCCCTATGGTAGGGTGCCTTGTATGTGTAAGGCAGGACATGCCTTGGTGTGTGTAGCATGTCCTGGTAGTGAATTATGCCCCATTTCGTTTTTCACTACTGTAAGGCTACCTGTTCCTCATAGGCTAGAATGGGCAGTTTGACTATTACATTCTATAGTCCTAACTGACCCCAGGAACATGGTAGAAAAACGAATTTAGTATGCCTGAGCTCAGAATATTAAAATACATCTTTTAGTGAAGTTGATTTTTATATTCTGTGTTTGAAAATACCACTTTTAGAAAGTAGGTATTTTCTTGCCTCAGCCTTCCAGTGTGCTCTGCCGTTATGTGTATTGGCTGTCTGGTTTTAGAGGGGCAGGACAGGCTGAGTCAGACCTAGGTTGAATAGCGAGATCTGCATTTAGAGTGTGGGGAGGGGTGGCTCCTTGACCTGAATAGGGCTGTGCCTTTCAAGGTGAATGCTGGCTCCACCTCCCACTGTGTGTCTGCTGGCAGACCCCTCTTTCTGAAAGGAAGGATGCAGCCTGGTAAACAAAGTGCTCCAGGCCTGAGCAGAACTGGTTCTGGCTAGGTTCAGTGACTGGTAGCTTCAAGGATCAAAGGCTTTTGGGGTATAAATATCTGTGCTCAAGCCCTTACATTTTGTATTGCTTTTGGATCTGGAGAGGAAACTCTGTCCGTGCCACTGGAGGAATCTGCGGGAAGTGACTGTCCCTGTGCTGTGTGTTGTTTCTTGCACTGGCCTGCAGCAGTGACCACTGGACTTTGAAGAAGAGGAAAAGGAACTCTTGAGAGAACTTTTATTTTTGTTACAGCAATTACCCAAGGGCTAGGAAAAGAGCTAGCCTCCTGCTGGAGTCTCAGGCACATCAGACTCCACCACCAACCTCCTGCTTCCTCCCTGCGAGGACTGCTATCTGCTGAGGAGGCTCCTGTGAGTTCCAGGGCCTCTAGTTTGCATCAGAGAAAAGAGGGTGAGAAATCGACGCTAACGCATCTTTGCGGGCCGCTGCAGTCGAGAGCGCTGGGAAAATCATCGCGCTACTGCCGCCGAGGGCCCGCAACCCGAAACCATCGCTGACGCCCCTTTGCGAGCCGCTGCAGCCGAGACGCGCTGGAAAGATCATCGCGCTGCTGTCGCCGCGCACTCGCAACCCTTAAAGAAATCATCGCTCGAGACATCGCAGTGCGGACGCCGTGCGTCCGCCACTTTGATCGCATCGCACCGAATTTCGTCGCTCCCTCGCGGAGCGTCTTGTCTTCGCATCGCAACACGATCGCACAGCGCAACAGGATCACCGCATCGACTTCTCCCACGCGGCAAGAAAGTCATCGCATCGGCGGTCCAGCGTGCAGAAGTTTGTCGCATCGTCTCCGCACGCATCCCGCAGATCGGCGCATCATCCTCCCTTGCGGCAAGGATTTCAACGCATCGCCGGCCTCGCGTGCCGAGAATCATCGCTACAGCTTATTTGCGACACTTTGTTGGTTTTGCTACTAAACCCAGGTACTTTGTGAAAGAAAGGGTCGCAGAGACCACTGCTTTGAACTTGAACCTTATTTTTGCAACCTTTGAACTATTTTTGACAGCCCTTCAACAGCTATCCTATTTTTGACAGTATTGTGGCTTTTACAGTTATTGGTCTTGTGATAAATCTGCCTTTATATAAAGATACTTATTTTGTATAATAACTACTTGTGTGGTGTCCCTTTGTAGTGTTCCTCACTGTGTTACTGTGTATGATCATAAATGCTTCACACCCTGCCTCTGAGATAAGCCTACCTGCTCGTGCTACGTTACCACAGGGTTGAGCAGGGGTATTAAAGAGGGTAGCCCTCTCACTCTGACTTAGGAAGAAGGGTCCCTACTTGGACAGTGGCCAGCCATTGCCAACTAGAGACCCCCATTTCTAACATTGGTGGTCAGCGGTGAGGATCTGGACTTGCATTTAAGATCGCATACAGTAATTATAGTGTACACTACTAGTGAGTGCAGACCATAACGTACCGCATACATTTTTTTTGAGAGTTTTTTTGGATCCTATATTGTAATTGATATTGCCGGTGATTTTTCACCCGCGCACTCTTTCTGAGAGTTTTTGGGATCCTATATTGTGATTGATATTGCCGGTGATTCTTCACCCGCGCCCATTTATTGAAAGTTTTTGATCCCCTATTGTAATTGATATTGCCGGTGATTTTCACCCGCGCACATTTCTGAGAGTTTTTGGGATCCTATATTGTGATTGATATTGCCGGTGATTTTTCACCCGCGCCCATTTATTGAAAGTTTTTTGATCCCCTATTGTGATTGATATTGCCGGTGATTCTTCACCCGCGCCCATTTATTGAAAGTTTTTGATCCCCTATTGTAATTGATATTGCCGGTGATTTTCACCCGCGCACATTTCTGAGAGTTTTAGGATCCTATATTGTGATTGATATTGCCGGTGATTTTTCACCCGCTTACATTTTTGGAGAAGTTTTCTTCTGTCCTTTATTGATATTGCCAGTTATTTCTACAATGGGCAAGCCCAGATCCAATGCCTCAGTGGATCTCTCCTGGGAAGAAGAGAAAATAGAAACCTACAATGCCAAGCAGCTCAAATATTTTTGCAAGCAATTCACAGTCCCTATCACAGGTCTCACTAGAAGGGAGGAGTATTACAAGGCGCTGAAGGCCTGGCTAGAAGCCAGGGATGCCCCTAAGGATATAGGAGAGCTTGTGGAGGGAGGAGAGCAGCAGGGCGATGTAGTAGACTTAGTAGGAGATCCAGCCCTTTCCAACCCGGGCTCTAGTGTGTCCGCTATGGGTCTGTCCCCAGAAGAGCTGGAGGACAGGGAGAGAGATAGGCGGCATAATATGGAGATGGCTAAGCTTAAAATGGATGGTCACCGGGACCTAGAGAACAAGAAGTTAGAAATTGAGATTATGAGGATGAAGCTTGAGCATGAGAGAGTATTGAGGGAGTTGGAGATTAAAGCTAAGAGCATGGAAATCTCCCCTCTGGTGGCAGCGTACCTGTAGTGCACCCTGAGAGTAGGGTGTATATACCCAAGGAGGTTATTAAAGATTTCCACAAAAGTGAAGATATTGGGCAATGGTTTGCCGCTTATGAATTAGCCATGGTGTCCCACCGGGTCCTTGAGAAGGATTGGGGAGCGGGGTTGTGGGGACGCTTTGTGAGTGAGGGGAGGGATACCTTGTTGGACCTGCCCCCAGAAAGTAGGATGGTTTATGCCCACATGAAGGAAGCGTTGATGACCCGCTATGGTTTGACCCCTGAGATGTATAGGCATAGGTTTAGGGTCTGTAAGAAGCTAGAGGGTACCACGTGGGTTGAATATGTGTCTTTTTTTTGCAGAGCCATGGAACGCTGGGTAAAAGGTAGCAAAGTAGAAACTTTTGCACAGTTTTATGATTTGATTGCATGGGAGCATTTATCTAGTAATTGTTTTCCTGAGCTACGCCAGCACCTAATTGATTGCAAGCTGACTAACCCTAGAAAGCTTGCTGAGGAGGCGGACCGCTGGGTGAGCACCCGGGTCCGCAAGGGTCCAGTGGGAGACGTCGCCAAAGGTGGGCAGGGTCCCCAGCAGAGGAGTGGGGGGACAAGGGTCAACAGAGGGAGTTCCACCGAGGGCCCCAAAGTAATCCCCCAGGGAACCAAGCAGTGGTGTCCCAGCCCCCCCAAGAAAGGAGGACAGGGCCCGCAACAGGTAGGCCTGTTCCCAGGGGGCCCCCACGTGTTACAACTGTGGTCAAGTGGGCCACAGATATTTTGATCCCCAGTGCCCCCAAAGGGGGCCAGTGCACCCCCGTGCACCACCCCACCAGATTGCTAGTGTAGCCCTGGGAGAGGAGGAGATGGGTGCCCAAGAGGGGTGGGATCCCGTAGAGTTGACCCTTGTCTCATTAGGGGACTTTGAGATGGTCCCCAAGCCTGCACTGCCTGCTAACACTAAAAAATACAGGCAGTGGGTGACCATCAATGGCCATAGGGTGGAGGCTCTAAGAGACACAGGGGCCAGAGTAACTGCTGTCAGCTCCCGGTTGGTGTCCAAAGAGCAGGTTGTCCCCCATGCATTCTACCCAGTAGTGTCCGCAGACAACTCAGAGAGCCAATGTGAGGTGGCTCAGGTTCCCTTTGAGTGGGGGGGGTCTCAGGAACTCTTCAGGTAGCTGTGAGGCCCGCCATGCCTGTAGACTGTCTGCTGGGCAATGATTTAGAGGACTCCCCGTGGGCTACGGTGGAGAGGAAGGCTCACTTAGAGATGTTGGGTCTGCCTGAGTGGGCGTGTGCTACCATTCGGTCCATGGCAGCCAAGGAGGGTGTTGAAAAGGATCTGGAGCCTGAGAGTAGGGCCCAGATCCCTGCCTTAGAGAGAAGGGGCAGGGGGCGCCGGAAGCCGGCCCCCTTGGTTCCCACGGCCCAGGAAGGAGCAGACCCTGAGGGGGATGCCCTGGAGCCTACCGGGGAGCAGATCACCGAACTGGGGGACCTGCCTGAGCTGACCCATTGGCAGCAGGAAGGGGGACCCACCAGGGAGGAATTTTGTGAGCAGCAGAGAGTTTGCCCCTCTCTTGAGGGTATGCGGCGACAGGCTGCAGCCCAGGCAGAAGGTGACATGTCTGGTTCACATCTGATTTATTGGGAGAACAGTCTCCTGTATAGTGAGCCTAAGGTTGCTGAGCCAGGGTCAGCCCGTGTGCTGGTGGTACCCGAGTGCTTCAGAACCTTCCTACTGGGGTTGGCTCATGACATTCCATTGGCAGGACATCTGGGGCAGACCAAGACCTTTGAGAGGCTGGCCGCCCACTTTTATTGGCCCCAGATGCACAAGAATTCAGACACTCATTGCAGGACCTGTGAGACTTGCCAGGCAAGTGGGAAGAGTGGGGGAAGATCAAGGCCCCACTCCAGCCCTTTCCAGTTGTGAGTACCCCATTCGAGCGAGTGGGCATTGACATTGTGGGGCCTCTGGACCCCAAGACAGCCCTGGGCAACAGGTTCATCCTAGTCTTGGTGGACCATGCCACCCGGTACCCTGAAGCCATCCCGCTCAGGACAGTGACGGCCCCCGTGGTGGGACGGGCACTGATGGGGATATTCTCCCGTGTGGGATTCCCCAGAGAGGTGGTGTCTGACAGGGGGACCAACTTCATCTCCCAGTACATGAAGTCTCTGTGGAAGGAGTGTGGGGTAACGTATAAGTTCACCACTCCTTACCACCCCCAAGGTAATGGTCTTGTTGAAAGGTTCAACCGGACCTTGAAGGGCATGATCATGGGCCTAGAAGAGCCCCTGAGGCGTAAGTGGGACGTCCTCTTGCCATGCCTGTTGTTTGCCTACCGTGAGGTGCCACAGAAGTCCTTAGGGTTCAGTCCCTTTGAACTCCTCTATGGCCACCCGGTTAGAGGACCTCTGAGTCTGGTCAAGGAAGGCTGGGAGCAATCTCCCAGGAAACCTCCCCAAGATGTATTTAGCTACATGTTGGCCTTCAGGAACCAGACTCTGCGTTTCAGAAAAATTGCTGAGGCAAGTCTGGAAGCCAGCCAGGAAGAAATGAAACGTTGGCACGACCAGAATGCCACTCTGGTCGAATTTCAACCTGGTCAGAAGGTTTGGGTACTGGCCCCAGTGGAGCCTTGTGCGCTCCAAGATATGTGGACCGGTCCATTTGAGGTGGTGGAGCGCAAAAGTCCAGTTACCTACTTGGTGGACTTTCAGTCTCCCAGGAACCCCTTGCGGGTCCTGCATGTGAACCGCCTAAAGCCCCACTTTGAGAGGTCTGAAGTGGGCATGCTTCTTGCCACAGATGATGGGGTTGAGGAGGAGAGTGAGCCTCTCCCTGACCTCCTGTGTGCAGAAGAGAAGGATGGGTCAGTGGAGGGTGTGATCCTCTCCACCACACTGACCCCTGAGCAGCAGAGAGATTGTCACCACCTGTTGGGGCAATTTTCTGATTTGTTCTCCCTGGTACCTGGTGTCACTGATTGGTGCGTCCATGAGGTGGATACCGGGGACAGTTCTCCTGTCAAGCACAAGGCTTACAGGGTAACTGACAGGGTAAGGGCTTGCATTAAGGAGGAGGTCTCCAAAATGTTCGCCCTAGGGGTGGTTGAGTCCTCTAGCAGCCCCTGGTCCAGCCCCGTGGTCTTGGTACCAAAAGCTGCGACGCCTGGTGCCACTCCTGAACTTAGGTTCTGTGTGGACTACCGAGGTCTCAATTCGGTCACCAAGACCGACGCGCACCCCATCCCCAGAGCTGATGAGTTCATAGACCGGTTAGGGGCTGCCCGGTACTTCAGCACGTTTGATCTGACGTCTGGGTACTGGCAGATCGCCTTAACTGATGGGGCAAAGGAGAGGTCAGCATTCTCCACACCAGATGGGCACTACCAGTTCCGTGTGATGCCCTTTGGGATGAAGAATGCCCCTGCCACCTTCCAGAGATTGGTCAACCAGGTGTTGGTTGGGCTGGAGGCTTTCAGTGCCGCCTACCTGGATGACATTGCAGTGTTTAGTTCCTCCTGGGAGGACCACTTGCGCCACCTCTGGGAAGTGTTGATGGCGCTGCGCAGAGCAGGCCTCACAATCAAGGCCAGTAAGTGCCAGATTGGGCAGGGTTCTGTGGTGTACTTGGGACACCAGGTGGGGAGCGGCCAGGTGGCGCCCCTGCAGCCCAAGATTGAAACCATCCTGGCTTGGGAGCCCCCAAGGACCCAGACCCAGGTGAGGGCCTTCTTAGGACTCACGGGTTATTACAGGAGGTTTGTCAAGGGGTATGGCAACATTGTTGCACCCTTGACTGAGCTGACTTCCAAGAAGCGGCCAAAGAGTGTGAACTGGACTGACACCTGATGCCCTCAAAACTGCTATGTGTACAGCACCCGTACTCCAGGCGCCCAATTTTGCTAAGGAATTTGTTGTCCAGACAGACGCTTCAGAGCATGGGGTGGGGGCCGTTCTGTCACAGATAAATGAGGAGGGACTAGACCAACCTGTAGCCTTCATCAGTAGGAGGTTACTTCCACGGGAACAGAGGTGGAGTGCAATTGAGCGTGAGGCATTTGCTGTGGTCTGGGCACTGAAGAAGCTGAGACCATACCTGTTTGGGACTCACTTCCGGGTTCAGACAGACCACAGGCCCCTCAGATGGTTGATGCAGATGAGGGGTGAGAATCCCAAGTTGTTGAGGTGGTCCATTTCCCTACAGGGTATGGACGTCACGGTGGAACACCGCCCTGGTACAGAACACGCCAATGCTGATGGTCTGTCCAGATTTTTCCGTCTTAGCGATGAGAACTTCCAAGGGGATGGGTAGTTCTCCCCACATTTCAGCTGGAGGGGACGTGTGTTAGACCTGGCACCATTGGCGTGGGTCTCCCTTCCATTTTTCGCTGTTGTTTCCTCTGTTTTACTGGTGTTAGATGCTCTGGGCGCTGTGCCACTGCCATTCAGTGTCACAGCGCGAATGCTCCCTGTATAAATATGTCTATGTGAATTGGTATATCCCTGATTGGCTTATTTGGTTTACCTGTTAGTCCCTAGTAGTGTGGCCTATGTGTGCCCAGGGCTGGTAAACCAAATGCTGCTGGTGGGCCTGCAGCACTGATGTGTGCCACCCACAGAAGCAGCCTGTAAAGTGTGTCTCAGACCTGCCACTGCAGTGACTGTGTGCAGTCCAGAACTGCCATCTTGGCTGTGAAGTGCACTCACTTCCCAGCCCCTGAACCTTCCCTTGGCATCCTGTAAGTCACCCCTATGGTAGGGTGCCTTGTATGTGTAAGGCAGGACATGCCTTGGTGTGTGTAGCATGTCCTGGTAGTGAATTATGCCCCATTTCGTTTTTCACTACTGTAAGGCTACCTGTTCCTCATAGGCTAGAATGGGCAGTTTGACTATTACATTCTATAGTCCTAACTGACCCCAGGAACATGGTAGAAAAACGAATTTAGTATGCCTGAGCTCAGAATATTAAAATACATCTTTTAGTGAAGTTGATTTTTATATTCTGTGTTTGAAAATACCACTTTTAGAAAGTAGGTATTTTCTTGCCTCAGCCTTCCAGTGTGCTCTGCCGTTATGTGTATTGGCTGTCTGGTTTTAGAGGGGCAGGACAGGCTGAGTCAGACCTAGGTTGAATAGAGAGATCTGCATTTAGAGTGTGGGGAGGGGTGGCTCCTTGACCTGAATAGGGCTGTGCCTGGCAAGGTGAATGCTGGCTCCACCTCCCACTGTGTGTCTGCTGGCAGACCCCTCTTTCTGAAAGGAAGGATGCAGCCTGGTAAACAAAGTGCTCCAGGCCTGAGCAGAACTGGTTCTGGCTAGGTTCAGTGACTGGTAGCTTCAAGGATCAAAGGCTTTTGGGGTATAAATATCTGTGCTCAAGCCCTTACATTTTGTATTGCTTTTGGATCTGGAGAGGAAACTCTGTCCGTGCCACTGGAGGAATCTGCGGGAAGTGACTGTCCCTGTGCTGTGTGTTGTTTCTTGCACTGGCCTGCAGCAGTGACCACTGGACTTTGAAGAAGAGGAAAAGGAACTCTTGAGAGAACTTTTATTTTTGTTACAGCAATTACCCAAGGGCTAGGAAAAGAGCTAGCCTCCTGCTGGAGTCTCAGGCACATCAGACTCCACCACCAACCTCCTGCTTCCTCCCTGCGAGGACTGCTATCTGCTGAGGAGGCTCCTGTGAGTTCCAGGGCCTCTAGTTTGCATCACAGAAAAGAGGGTGAGAAATCGACGCTAACGCATCTTTGCGGGCCGTTGCAGTCGAGAGCGCTGGGAAAATCATCGCGCTACTGCCGCCGAGGGCCCGCAACCCGAAACCATCGCTGACGCCCCTTTGCGAGCCGCTGCAGCCGAGATGCGCTGGAAAGATCATCGCGCTGCTGTCGCCGCGCACTCGCAACCCTTAAAGAAATCATCGCTTCGAGACATCGCAGTGCGGACGCCGTGCGTCCGCCACTTTGATCGCATCGCACCGAATTTCGTCGCTCCCTCGCGGAGCATCTTGTCTTCGCATCGCAACACGATTGCACAGTGCAACAGGATCACCGCATCGACTTCTCCCACGCGGCAAGAAAGTCATCGCATCGGCGGTCCAGCGTGCAGAAGTTTGTCGCATCGTCTCCGCACGCATCCCGCAGATCGGCGCATCATCCTCCCTTGCGGCAAGGATTTCAACGCATCGCCGGCCTCGCGTGCCGAGAATCATCGCTACAGCTTATTTGCGACACTTTGTTGGTTTTGCTACTAAACCCAGGTACTTTGTGAAAGAAAGGGTCGCAGAGACCACTGCTTTGAACTTGAACCTTATTTTTGCAACCTTTGAACTATTTTTGACAGCCCTTCAACAGCTATCCTATTTTTGACAGTATTGTGGCTTTTACAGTTATTGGTCTTGTGATAAATCTGCCTTTATATAAAGATACTTATTTTTTATAATAACTACTTGTGTGGTGTCCCTTTGTAGTGTTCCTCACTGTGTTACTGTGTATGATCATAAATGCTTCACACCCTGCCTCTGAGATAAGCCTACCTGCTCGTGCTACGTTACCACAGGGTTGAGCAGGGGTATTAAAGAGGGTAGCCCTCTCACTCTGACTTAGGAAGAAGGGTCCCTACTTGGACAGTGGCCAGCCATTGCCAACTAGAGACCCCCATTTCTAACAATATCTGAAAGCAATGTGGAAGGAGTGTGGTGTAACTTACAAGTTCACCACCCCCTATCACCCACAATGCAATGGGTTGGTTGAAAGGTTCAACAAAACCCTGAAGGGAATGATTAAGGGACTCCCAGAGAAGCTTAGGCGGAAATGGGACCTTCTTCTTCCTTGCCTGTTATTTGCATACAGAGAAGTTCCACAGAAGGGGTTGGCTACAGCCCATTTGAGCTTCTGTTTGGGCACCCTGTAAGAGGTCCATTGTGTTTGGTTAAAGAGGGCTGGGAGTTACCTCTCAAACCCCCCAAACAGGATGTGATGGACTATGTACTTGGTCTCCGCTCCCGGATGGCTGAGTACATGAAAAAGGCAACCAAAAACCTGGAGGCCAGCCAAGAATTACAAAAAGCTTGGCATGACCAAAGGCTGTACTGACTGTATACCAGCCAGGACAGAAAGTGTGGGTGTTGGAGCCTGTGGCCTCAGCAGCCCTCCAGGAAAAGTGGAGTGGCCCCCATACAATAGTTGAACAGAAGGGAGAAGTCACCTATCTGGTGAATCTTGGAACTCCCAGGAGCCCCCTGAGGGTGCTCCATGTCAACAGATTAAAACCATATGTTGACAGGGCTGACATGGGCTTGCTCATGGCAACTGATGAGGACCAGGAGGAGGAGAGTGACCCTCTCCTGACCTGCTCTCTCAGAACCCTGATGATGGGTCAGTAGATGGTGTTGCTTTGGCAAGCAGCCTCACTGACCATCAGCAAACTGAGTGCAGGCAAGTTCTGCAACAGTTTAGACATATGTTTAGCCTGACCCCTAGTCAGACTACCTGGTGCACCCATGAGGTGGACACTGGAGACAGTCTGCCTGTCAAGAATAAAATCTACAGGCAACCTGACCATGTCAGGGACTGTATCAGGACTGAAGTCCAGAGAATGTTGGAGCTAGGTGTAATTGAGCCTTCAGATAGCCCTTGGGCTAGCCCAGTAGTCCTGGTACCCAAGCCTCATACCCAGGGTGGTAAGAAAGAAATGAGGTTTTGTGTAGACTACAGAGGCCTCAATGCAGTCACTAGGACTGATGCCTATCCCATACCAAGGGCAGATGAGCTGATTGATACTTTGGCCTCAGCCAAGTATCTAAGCACATTTGACCTAACAGCTGGCTACTGGCAGATCAGATTAGCTGATGATGCAAAAGCCAAAACAGCATTTTCGACCCCTGGTGGGCACTACCACTTTGTGGTGATGCCCTTTGGATTGAAAAATGCACCTGCCACTTTTCAGAGGTTGGTGAATAAAGTTCTGGCAGGAATGGAAACTTATTGCTCAGCTTATCTAGATGATATTGCTGTCTTTAGTTCCTCCTGGCAGGATCACCTGGTCCACCTCAGAAATGTTTTGGAGGCTCTGCAGAAAGCAGGCCTCACTATCAAGGCCACCAAGTGCCAGATAGGGCAGAGTCAGGTTGTGTACCTGGGCCACCTTGTGGGAGGAGGCCAGGTTCAACCTTTACAGAGCAAAATCCAAACCATAATGGAATGGGTTGCTCCAACCACCCAGACACAGGTGAGAGCCTTCTTAGGCCTGACTGGGTACTATAAGAGGTTTGTCAAGGGATATGGATCTATAGTGACCCCCTTGAATGATCTGACCTGAAAGAAAATGCCAAAAAAGGTTCAGTGGACAGCTAGCTGTCAAAAGGCATTTGAAGACCTAAAGCAGGCCATGTGCACTGCCCCCATCTTACAGAGTCCAGACTACACCAAAAAGTTCATTGTCCAAACAGATGCTTCTGAGCTGGGTGTGGGAGCTGTACTGTCTCAACTGAATGATGAAGGTCAAGACCAGCCAGTAGTTTTCATTAGCAGAAGGCTGACCCCTAGAGAGAAACGTTGGTCAGCTATAGAGAGGAGGCCTTTGCTGTGGTGTGGGCCCTGAAGAAGCTGAGGCCATACTTGTTTGGCACTCACTTCATAGTTCAGACTGACCACAAGCCCCTCCTATGGCTTAAGCAGATGAAAGGTGAAAACCCAAAACTTTTGAGGTGGTCCATTTCCCTACAGGGGATGGACTATACAGTGGAACATAGGCCTGGGACCCAACATGCCAATGCAGATGGACTCTCAAGGTATTTCCACTTTGAACACGAAGACTCAACTGGTCAAGGTTAGTTTAGTGTCCCTGCATTTGGGGGGTTGTGTAGGAGAGTAGGATCTGCCTCTTATATTGCCCCCACTTTTTTCTGATGTTACACTGGTTTCTGGCTATAGTCAGGCTGGATCCCTGCCAATCAGGGCCCCAGCCTCCCTGTTCTCTCTAAACGATTTGGAGTGCACTCTAGGTGCACTAGTTATTGGATACTGTGGTGCCTTATGAGTCCCTAGTATATGGTACCTTAGGTGGCAAGGGCATAGGTACTTCACAGGCCTACCAGGGGCTGAAGCATGTATTATGCCACCCCTGGGAAGCAGACTAAATCTGACACCACAGGCCTGCTACTGCAGCCTGGGTGAGGTGGTGCTAGCACTCCTCACTGAGATCTAGGTTCCCTATATCTCTCCTGCACACACATTTAAACCTATCAGTCACCCCTAAGGCAGGCCCTATCAATCCTGAGGGCAGGGTGCTTGGTCTCTAATGTGAGGGGTGCCTCTGCCTGAGCAGGGCCCCTCTGCAGCTCTCAGAGTCCATTCTCTGGTGCTGTTTGTGGATGCGGTTAAACCATATACTCTTAAGTGCATTATATCCTCGCGGTAAAATGCTAACTTTGGAATGGCTGCATCAAAACATGTCGTGTTTGGTGTCAAACATCTTGGAATACTACCCCCGCCAATTCTGGCGGCGGGGGTAGCATTCCACCCTTCTAGAGGGATAGACATGTACCCACTGTGGAAACACGGTAGAATCCTAAAGAGCCCTGGCATCACAAAATGGATGCCACCAGCCACAGACACGGGGCTGCCCTCCTGCTGATGACCGAAACTCGCAGTGGAGGAAGCCCAACAAAAGGTATCCTGTCACAGGGAGGTGTAACCACCTCCCAGACAGGGTTTAGTGTATTGGGGCTGGGTGGGTGCACTCTTAGTGTGCTTTGAAGTCCTGCACTGGGGGAGCAGAAGGCTCCTCTGTGCATATGCCAGTTCAAACCGGCTCAGGGGCTACCTGCCCCTGCTCTGGCACGAAACTGGACAAAGGGAAGTGGGTGTAGCCACCCACTCCCCTGACCCTCCCATAGGTGGGGTCATAGAGCTAGTCCCTCCCTTCTTTACAGTATAAGATAGGGAACCCTTGAACCTGAAGGTTAGATATCCCTGGACGACGCTCTGAAGAAGAATCCTGGCCCTTCGACGTTCCACTACCTTTGGAAGACAGAAGAATCTCCCTTGGAGTCAAGGAGTGACTCCCCTGCTTGGCAGGCACCAAAAACTACAAACAATGGTCGCAAACTACGCCGCTCCCGCCGGAGTCCGAAGTCACTGCAGCCCAAGAAGTGGATTTCCTGACTTCTCCAAGGCCATCGTGAGTCCCCAGTGAAGCTGAGGCAAGTGGACCCCACGAGTGACGAGGAACCGCGACCCCTGGGTACCGTGCATTATTGTCGAGTGCAACCCCTCTACAACGTTCTAAGAACCTGTAATTTGGACCACGTGTGGTCCCAGCCTCCAGCAGGAATCCCTCCGAAGATCAGAGGCCTACACTGTCCCGAGTGACCGTGGGCCCCTGTTGAGCGAATCCTCCCAAGGCGTCTTCGCGATCCCTTGCCAGCCGGCTCGTGGGTCCCCTGAAGACTTTTTCAAGAAGCCAAAGGGCTCCCCTGGTTGCTCCAGGCCTGCCCTGACTTACCCTTGCTGGGTGAGTCCCTCAGACCTTGCTGGTCTGCGCCATTGCCTTTTCACACCTTCCACGAGACTTGCTGTTACCAAGGCTTGTTGGCTCCAATCGAGTTGCCGACACCACAGTAAGCTGCAGACATCGTGGGACACGCCGAATCCAGCCCCTGGTCATCGTCGACGCCTCCTGGACCTCGTGGCTGAAGAGTCAAGGCAACCGTGATCGACCTGAACCCTGCGACGACGGTGGGCATCCATCTTCCTTGCCCCGAGTCACTGCCAAGTGACTTTGAACACTGTCCCCTCTGCTTTCAGGTCATCCTTCTTCCGAATCCAGGCTTGGATTCCACCGGACACTTCTTCGGACAGCACAAGCAGCAAGTCTTCTTTGTTCGCCATTGAAAACGACGCCGCGACCCGACACCAAAGGACACCTATGCACCCGGCTTCCCTGGGTGAGGTAACTCCAGCACTACGGTGCTCCTGTGGGTCTGGGCCCTAGAACTACTTACCCTGTAAGTGCCTTGCTTGTAGGTCCACCCGAAGTATCCTAAAACTCTTTATTTCCAACCGCGACTTGCCCCATTGAAGTCAACGGCGATCCGCGCCTGTGTATCCACACTGCACGCGTCCCCCGTGGGTCCTTTACTTACCTGCCTTGGGTGGTTTCGTGAGGCCCCAGCACTTCTGAAGGCCCTGGGCCTTGTCTCCCTGCAAGTCGTTGCTTCTAAGTCTCTTTCTTAGTATATGGTCTGGTACGCCCCTAGGGCCCCCAGCCATATTGTGCTTAATTTATTGTGAAACGTTGATTTGTGCATATGTTCCTGACTTCTAATCTCATAAAGAGATTAGTAGAGAGTGTTTATTAATAAATACATATATATTTGATATATATACCTGTGTGGTGTCTTTTCATTTGGTGATTCAAGAGATGGTGTGGTAAAACAAGCTGCTTTACATTCCTTCAAGACTTAGCCTGAAGGCTGCTCTCCACAGCTACCACTAGGATAGCTTTCTATAAAGGTTGTCTTAAACCTATCTACCATAAGAGTCGAATTGTACTGGTGCAAGGTGTCCACTTTAATTAGTGAACAGCATATACCAGGCCAACTTCTCACAATTATCCACTGATGTTATATCTAACATGGTTAGTGAGGTGAATTTTAATTCCTGGCGTTTAATGGCAGCTACCCCTCCACCAATATTTCCTGCTGGGCGATTCGCCCGGAGGATGTAGTAGTTGTTGGGGAGAGCAGCCAGAATATGGGGGGCGGACTTCTGTGAGAGCCGAGTTTCCGTTAGGAAGAGAACACCTGGTTTAGTTGAGTCCAGTAGGTGGAATATGCCTAGCTTATGTTTTGCCAGGGAACGAGTGTTTAAATAGAGGATTGTTAGCTCCTAGGGCCTATTTTCATCCTGTCCCTGGGCGTATGCTGTTTCGTGGGGGGAATGAGCGATTTCTGGGAAGGAAGCCCTTGGTTCCATAATCCTGTGCCTAATCAGTCTATGGCCGATAGAGGGATTGAGAGGGTGATTTCTAGGCCTGGGCGGTGAACTCTGCTCTGTTCGCGGAGTTTGCGGAATTTATTGCACTCCGCGCTCCGCGGAGCTCGCGGAGTGCAGAAAACTCCGCTCCGCATTGTGCAGCAGAGTTTTTTGCCTGCCCGCGAGCGGTCAGTTCGCGAGCGCGAGCAGTAAGTTCGCGAGCGTGAGCTGCTGCTCGGGTAGAATTTCTACTCGAGCGGCAGGAAGACCAGTGCGAACAGCAGTTTGCACTGCACTCCGCCATTTGTGGAACTCCGCTGAGTTTTTTTGTCACACGTTAATTTATTGGTACAGTAATACCGATTTGGCAGAACATTTGCATAGTGTGCCACTCTCCATTTTTTTTTTCTCTTTTCTTTTCTTCCTGGAGGTGTTTAGGCATTTTTACAACATGGTTACAATGAATCTTCCCACACCATAGCCCTTTGTGGTAAAAGATGAAAAAATCAATAATTTAAAGTGGGAAGAGTGGAAAGACTATTTCATCAAGTACATTGACACTTTTGAAAGTGAAGAAATGACAACTGAAAGGGCAAAGAAAATACTTCTACATTGCCTTGGTCCCGGAGGTCTTAGAGTGTACAATCATAAGGAGAAAAAAATGCATTCTGGTGACGAAGGGAACATTTTCACACAAGCATTAGCAGATTTGGATGCATATTTCACCCCTACAGTTTGCAAGGCTATTGACAGATATCATTTTTACCATTGAAAGCAGGGTTACAATGAGGAGATTGAGGATTATGTAGCTGCGTTAAGGAAATTAGCCTTATCTTGCAAGTTTGGAAGAACAGAGGATGAGTTAGTGCATGACCAGGTGATCATGCACTGTAATAATCCCAATTTGCAAGATAAATTGTGGGTCCCTGGCGAATCGAGCTTACAAGAGGTCACATCTATTATTAGCAAAGCCAAACTTACATCAAGGTGTGCTAGAGTTGTAGTGTCCACCAATAAAAAAGACGGAGGTCATGACATGGTTAAAATTGTTAAAAAAAGGGGTACCAAAAGAGTAACTGGGAATGTGCTAAGAAGGATGAAAAGATTGCAGGGAAACAAATTGTCAGGTCAAATGTGTCTGATTTAAAAGGGAAACAGTGTTACAGGTGTGGAAGCATTTCTCATTTAGCTTATGATAAAAGGTGTCCTGCATTGAATCAGAAGTGCGCTGGAATAATTGGGCATTATGCACGTGTGTGTCGCAGGTCTAAATCAATCAAGTGTGTGGTGCAAGAATGTGATCAAGAGGAAGAACAATCGGGCTCTGACATAGATAGTCTCGAAGTTCTCTGTATATATGAGGGTGAGAAGGGAGTTGGGGGAGTGAACAGTGAAAAAAACACTGTGCAAGGTAGTTGCAGGTGGTGTTCAGGTGAAATTAGTAGCTGATTCTGGCTCACCCTAGACCATCATCAACGAAGATACATGAATACATTTATTCTGCAACAAATTGGGCTCCAATTTGGATAAACAGGACATTCATCCTGTGAGTTTCATGGGTGAACCTATAAATTTGGTGGGTTAACGGTGGTGAACAATAATATTGTAAAGAAGTTCCCAACAGTCTTTACCAGGACGGTGGGTGAACTGAAAGGATTCGCACATAAAATTATTTTTAAAATGATGCCCTGCCGTGTGTACATAAAGTGAGGAACATTCCTGTGAAGGAAGAAGTTATCAAAGAGTTAAACAAGTTGGTTGATAGTGGGGTGATTGAACAAGTGGAGTCATTGGATTGGGTCACAACCCTTGTTGTAAAGAGGAAGGCCAATGGTTGCATCCGCTTATGTGTGGATCTAAGGGAACTAAATAAGAAAATTTTTGTAGACTTGTTTCCATTACCTAGAATTGGTGAGTTGCTGTCAGTCACTAAAGGGATAGAGTGGTTCTCTACGATTGATTTAACGGCAGCATACCACCAAGTTCCTTTACATAGCAGTTGTAAACATCTTACCGCTTTTATTACACTGATTGGTATGTTTCAATTTAAGTGTGTTCCGTTTGCGTTGACCTCGGCTGCTGCTATGTTCCGTTTGGGTTGACCTCGGCTGCTGCTATGTTCCAACTTTTCAAAGGTAAGAAAAATGTCATCTTCTTCCAAGATGACATTTTGGTCATGGGAAGAAATGAGAAACAGAACATTACGGATTAACAGCCAAGGTGTCCAAATGCAAATTTGGTAGGAACACTTACATACTTGGGTCATGAAATTAGCTCCAAAGGTATCAGCCCGAAGACTGAGTTAGTTAATGCTATAAGAGAAGCCCGGCTGCCACAGAACAAGGATGATGTGAGATCCTTTTTAGGATTAGCCGAATTTTACTCAAAATTTGTGTGTAATTTTTCTGAAAAGATGTATCCCATTTGTCAGTTGTTAAAGAAAGGTTACAAGTTTGTTTGGACAAAGGAATGCCAGAGCAGTCTGGGGACTGTTAAAAATGGGTTGAGTAATGTGTCCCCTAGGATATCTAGATTGTCAATGCAGCTTTTGGATTACATTTATGAAGTGCAATATGTTCCAGGGGTACGCAATAAAATATCTGATTTCTTAAGTAGACTACCCTTACCTGTTTCTGAGGAATTTCAAATTGACTGGTATGATTGCTTAGTCGCGACAATTTTTAATGAGGAATAACAATGTGTTGGTCATGATGAATTGATAGCTGTCATCAGTCGGGATGAAGAATTGTGTACTGTGATGAAACACATGTGTGAAGGGTGGGCGGAGAAAGATCAATTAGGGAAGGATCTTATTCCTTTCTGGGAAGTGAAGAATGAGCTCTCTGTCGAAAGGGGGCAAACTTATTCCTCCCAATGAATTCAAGGAAAAGGTGGTGGAGTTGTGCCATGAAGGCCACCTCGGAATAGTGAAAACAAAGAGCAAAGTGAAACAATCTTACTGGTGGCCAGGAGTAGACAGGGAGATTGAAAAAAGGGTGTGAGAGTGTGTGAAATGTTGCAATGTTGTAATGTTATGTTGACTCGACTACGGGAATGCCCTTTACCTCGGTCTTCTTGACTATCTTCTCAATAGACTTCAGGTGGGGCAGAACTCGGTGGCTAGACTGCTACTCAGACTTCCACCTAGGTCTCACCTGTCCTCTCATTTGAGGGCCCTCCACTGGCTCCCTATAAAAAAGAGGGTTCTCTTTAAAGCTATGGTCCTAATGCATAATGTCATGCATGATATGGGCGCGGTATATCTCAGAGAGAGGATCAGCGAATACATTCCAGCACGCACCCTGCGCTCTTCCACTGCGTGCCTTGCAAGAGTGCCCCACATCAACCGCCGTAGAGTAGGCTGGAGATCCTTTTCCTACTTGGGGCACTCAGCTGGGCCAAACTTCCATTAGACCTCCGCTTAGTAAACAACCTTCATATCTTCAAGAGGAAACTAAAGACTTTGCTCTTCAAACAGTCAATCTAGGTGTCTTGATCTGTTGCCCACTGCCTGAGCGCAGGGACACTCTGCTTAGTATCTGCGCGCATTGCAAATCAGATTAACATAACATAACAGAATTCAGACAAAACCATGGTCATGTTTAAACCACCTTTGCATCCCATTATTGTTACCAATATGCCCTGGGAGAGAGAGCGCATTGACATTTTTGGTCCGGTGCAGGATATAAATGGGGTGCAGAAATACATACTGGTGCTGGTGGGCCACTTTTCAAATTGGCCAAAATTTAGAGTGGTACAGAAAGCAGATTCTGAATCCACAGTCGGATTTTTAGAGATGTTGTTTTTCCAGGAAAGGGTTACCCGGAGTATTGGCCTCTGACAATGGTGGACAATTCATTGTGGATAGATTCAAAACTTTTATCGAAAGTTCTAGCATTAGTCATAGGACTACTTTTCTGTATCATCCCGAAGGAAATGGGAATGTGGAACGTTTTAATAGAGTCATAACAAGGGATAATTGAGTTATCTAACAGTAACAGGCTGGACTGGGAAGTGGAACTCAAGAAAACAGTGTGTGCGTACAGGGTCACGAAGTGTGAAACCACAGGACATAGTCCTTTTGAGTTGATGAGGGGTAGGTCACCTCACACCAAGGACAACATGGGGTGGTTGGAGAATACCAGAATTGGCAGGTGGTCACCCAGAAAGGTAAAGGAACACATGGAATCTAAACAAATGGGGTATGAGCTCAGGTATGGTCAATTGCATAGAGTCAAGAAAGTAACCTTAAAGGTTGGGGATATGTTAAAGTGAAAAAGGGAAGATTGGTGTAAGGGTGAAAGTAGATACTCAACTCCTCTGAAAGTGATGAGGATCTTGTGTAATGCCTCTTTGCTTAGTGATGGAAAAGTTTGACAAGCAAAAAGACTTGCTTTATTCAGAGGGTCCTTAGATTTGTGTTCAGAGGAGAGGTTTCTGGGTCAACAACTAATGGAAGCAGGTACGATTGGGTGGATGATGTGGCCGTTAAGGTCAGGTTAGGAGGGAATTCTACATCCATACCTGTAACACAAAGTTCTATAAGTATGGAAGGCTCATTCAAGGTAGGAAACCCTATGAGGGATACCAGTGAGGAAGAAGTTGTCCAGAAAGCTACTAGATTGGGGAGAATGAGTGAGTAAGCATTTGAAAGATTATTATATAATGACTGTATGTATATAATTAAGTCTAAATATTGATTATATAATGACTGTATGTATATATTTTCTTCAGTACAATCTCTGCACAATGCGATTTTATGGTAATGTTTGCAAATAATGCTGTGGTGTCTTTGTTAAGTTTATTTTGTGTGTATTCGTATACTATTTTTTCTTGAATGCATATTGTAGTTTATAGTTGTATTTATAATTTTGTGGGAAAGAGGAAGTGTTGTGTTTGTGCTCGCTTGTGACATTTCTAAGAACTTGTGGGGGTTCTGAGTTCTTCGAATGCCAGAGCGAGGACAGGGCAGAGGCAAGAGCAGAGGCAGTTAAGAGGACGTGAAGGGTTAAGCTCCATGTTGTGAGGTGCTGTCAAGATTCAATTCAGAATAAACGTCTTTGACACATTCATCTTTGCGGAGTGTTTACTTGCAGAGTGGGAACACGACCGCGGGTTCAATACAAGTCAATGGGTAAGTTGCGGTTGCAATTTTAAAGAAGAAGGACCCTTCCCAGTGGACCATGAAGAAACCCAGTGAAATAAAGAAGGTTGGAGAGCCCTTGGATACCATAGGAACTAGGTTACCTATCCCAGGGAAGCGCGGTGCATAGGTGTGAATTGGCGTCGGAAAACTCTGTCGAACTCAATGGAGGACTTCAGGAAGATGACTCTGCTGAAGAAGGTGGAAGTGTCCGGTAGAACCCAAAGGTGGATTCAAGTAAAGAAGTACCTGCAAGCAGAGGGGACAGAGTCTATGCCACTCAGGAGTGACCAGGAGGCACAGAAGACGAATGCCCACCGATGTCAGGTGTTGCAGGAGAGATGACGATGACCTTGGAGCTGCAGCTGTGAGGACCAGGCGACACTGTGGAAGACCAGGAGCCATTCACGAGCTGTCCCACGTCGGATGTCGAGAGTTGAAGGGTCGGTGTCCGTCGAGAGCACCAACAATCCTTGGCAACTGCAAACAACGTGGAAAGCGAAGAAGGTGCAGTGTCGGGAACAGCAAGGTCCAGGTGACTCACCACAAGCAAAGAAGTCAGGGTGACCCCGAGCAATAAGGGGAGCCCACAGAATTCAAAGGTGACCCTCAAAAGGACCCACAGGCTGGAGGCACTGGAGTCACAAGAGGACCCCGAGCAGCCCACCAAAGAAGCAAGCCCACTAAGCAAGTGTTGTGGTGAGGACAAAGATCTTGGTCACTAGAGGTGCTTGAGGTGAGGGCTACTTATAGCCCGAAGATCTTGATGGAAGGAAGCCAACAAGCCTTTGCAATGGCAAGTCGATGCGGTGCAAAGGGGTTCGGTTCCTGCGGCTCCGGCGAGGGATACTGGCCACAAACTTGGTGAGAGGACAGGGCAGGCCTCGAGGGATATGAAGAACCACCACCTGTGTTGCTGAGCCTTTTGGAGTCTGTGGGAGCCCAGGATCAGCAGACCAGTCAGCTTAGTTGCGGTGCCTGCAGATGCAGGGAAGTGACTCCTTCACTTCAAGGGAGATTCCTTCAGTTGTCTTGGATGCCCACAGGCCTTGGAAGGTTCCTGTATGGATAGCAGGCACGGACATTGCATCAGACGAGCATGGCGATGAGATCAGGAGCAGCAGTAGTCTTCCCAGTTGCAACCTTGATGCCCAGAGCGAAGTCCAGCGAAGTCCAGAGTGCACAGATGGTCGAAGTAGAAGTGGGGTCTTGAAATTACTCTTATCCCACGACAAATCCAGGGACCCACCCTCAGGTAAGCCCTTAAGTACCCTAAGGAAAGGGTTGGGACGATTCAGGGTTCCCTCCCAGGGGAGGAGTCAGACAGTGGGGAGGATACTCCCATGTCCTTTGTCCCGATTCGCACCAGAGTGGGGGCCAATAGCTCCCTGAGCTGGTTTGAACTGGACTATCCAAGGAGGGCACCAAATGTGCCCTTCAAGCAGACTGAGGGGCATTGGCAAGCGCTCCCACCTGCCCCCAATACAGTAAACCGTGTCTGGGAGGTGGTCACACCTCCCTGTGACAGGATACTTATTGTTCTGCCTCCCCCTGCTCGAGCCTGGCTCAGCAGCAGGAGGGCAGAATCGTGTCTCTGGTCGGGAGCAACCATGTTGTGGTATCTGGGTCTAGAAGACTGGTACCGGGAGCACTGAGGGCCTCCCGGAGGAGCTTTACAGGGTTTGTTCCCGCAAATTTTGAGATGGTCATCGACTAATGATGCAATGCCCCTCTATATGTTATACGGCTGTCGCACTTACAATCGGGGAGAATGGACTCCGTAGGGTTTAGAGGTGTCCTGCTCATGAAGGGGCACCATCACACTTAGAACAAAGCACCCTGCCTTCAGGATTGAAAGGCCTGCTTTAGGGGTGACTTATAGGTTTTAAGTGCAGTGACCTTAGATATAGGGAACCTATATCTTTCGTTAGGAGTGCTAGCACCAGCTTACACAGGCTGCAATGGCAGGCCTGTAAGTACAGTTTGAGTGGTCTCCCATGGGTGGCATAATACATGCTTCAGCCCATGGGGGACCACTGGTGTACCCATGCCCTTGGTACCTCAGTACCATATACTAGGGACTTATAAGGGTACACCAATGTCCAATCTGGGAGGTACCTAAGTACTTACCATAACCAATTTCGGGGAGAAAGCACAGATACTGGGGTCCTGATTAGCAGGATCCCAGTCAGACAAGTCAGAAACAGCATAGCACCAGGCAAAAACTCTAGGTAACCATGAAAGCAGATCCTACTTTCCTACAACAGGTGACTGGGTCACTTAGCAGGGAAGGGTGGAGACTTTCCTGCTCATTCATGGGCTGGAAGCGAACGCTTGCTCTGAATAAAATGAATAGTTACATCGGAAGTGAATGGTCACAAAGCAGGCTGGATACAGACACTTGTCCAGAAAGGAAAATGTATGGAAATGCCGGAAGTGAAAGGTCACCCGGCTGGGCTGGAAGCAGATGCTTGCCCAGAAGGAAAAGGGTGGGCTACACCGGTAGTGAATGGTCACCCGGCTGGGCTGGAAGCAGATGCTTGCGCAGAAGGAAAAGGGTGGGCTACACCGGTAGTGAATGGTCACCTGGTTGGGCTGGAAGCAGATGCTTGCCCAGAAGGAAAAGGGTGGGCTACACCGGTAGTGAATGGTCACCCGGTTGGGCTGGAAGCAGATGCTTGCCCAGAAGGAAAAGGGTGGGCTACACCGGTAGTGAATGGTCACCCGGTTGGGCTGGAAGCAGATGCTTGTCCAGAAGGAAAAGGGTGGGCTACACCGGTAGTGAATGGTCACCCGGTTGGGCTGGAAGCAGATGCTTGCCCAGAAGGAAAAGGGTGGGCTACACCGGTAGTGAATGGTCACCCGGTTGGGCTGGAAGCAGATGCTTGCCCAGAAGGAAAAGGGTGGGCTACACCGGTAGTGAATGGTCACCCGGCTGGGCTGGAAGCAGATGCTTGCCCAGAAGGAAAAGGGTGGGCTACACCGGTAGTGAATGGTCACCCGGTTGGGCTGGAGGCAGATGCTTGCCCAGAAGGAAAAGGGTGGGCTACACCGGTAGTGAATGGTCACCCGGCTGGGCTGGAAGCAGATGCTTGCTCAAAGGGAAGGTATGGTTTCGCTCAAAGTGAAAGGCCATCCAGCGGGGCTGGAAGAAGACTCTTGCTCGCTATATAAGGGAATGGTTACACCCAAGGCAACCGTTCACCTGCATAGACTGGCCAGCACTGCATGTAGGGCATAGTGCTTATGATTATGGTAAGGAAGGCACAGAGTCGTTGAACAGAGAAAGAAATGGTGAAAAGGGATCGCTTGTAAGTTGGGAATTGCTGAATGAACTGAAGCCTCATTTCTTCTATAAATGTGGAATTGTTGTGGTCTGAGTTTGTGGCATCTGGTAGGGCGACCAGTCATTTTCTTTTTGTTTACTCCGTTTATTGAGTTTTTGCATATTTTTATCTGACAATATTAAGTTTCTTCACTTACATCATATGTCTACATTATCAATAAAGGGGTGTTACATAGCCCCTGGCCATGAGCACATATAAGAACGACGCATCTGCAGTTATCAACTGTGACTTATGAATACAACCCCTTACTCCCCGTGTCTGACATCACACAATTTTTACTTCCAATAACAGCGCATTACAGTCATTTTTATTGTTATTCATACATAGAAATGCGGGGGTGATGAGCGTACAATATATCTGAGTGGGTGTACTCTTGTGTGTAATTGCATAAACATTCGTTTCAGGCTTCTAGCTCACCATGGCAACCACGGATCGTCTTCAACAAACTATCCACATGTGGAAACTGGCAGAGATCGCTGTTAGCATGAGCTGAAGCCATTTTGTTTGTGGCATTCATTTTAGTTAGCCATGTGTTTGCCATGTGCTTCCCCGTCTTCGCTGTTGCCTGCTTCTCTATTTCGCCTGAGTCATCATCTATAGTTAACTCCTTCAGCACAGAGCCTGAGCACTGCGTATGCTCAGAAAGGCCTATAGCTGCTAGAATGCACCTGTTACAGACTTACCTGTCAGGCTATTTTAACTGATGTCAGCAATTATGTAGCTCCTCCCACTCTGTTGACTAAGTGATTTTCATGTATCCTTATATGTGAATAGCTATTTGTGTGTACACTTGTACTGCCTCTTTTTGAGCTTCCATGCTTACACTGCAACTATCACAGTATATAAGCACCATGGTGTCTGTACTCCATGTGCTGCCTCATACATTGTCTGAGGGTTGTGTATCGACGTAGTTCCACTCATGAGGTTTTAATAAACTATTGTTTTGATATTACAGCTTCCGTGCCAATCTCTATTTTGTTGGTCTGAGGACTAAAGGACAAAGAAGGGTGAACCCCTGCACCGGTGGGCTCGGTGAGGCCCACCCCACACACATGTCTTTTGTGCATATTCTCAGAAAACTTTTGCACATTTCAAACTTTACCAACAACTCACTCCCGGCCTATTAAATTCAATATCAATGTCCCCTGGACTTCCTATGTAAACATGTGTCAGTTCGTATAGTTGGCATTTCTATGCACTTCACCCCTACCAGTTCATGTTGTACTGGTTAAGGCGCATTATATAAATGTTCCCACTATTTTATGTCTGAATTCTCCATTCCTAGTCCTGCGTCTGGTCCTCCTCTAAAGGTTGACCTGATTGCAAACCTGGCCATGCGATTACTTGAAGGGAATTTAGAATCGCCTTTCAAGTTTCAGCTATAGGGAACTTAGGTAATCCCAGTGTGTCTTCTCTACGGAGAGAAACCACCTCTGCTGTGGCCCAGTTGGATAAGGAGTGATTCCATACTGTCAGAGCTGGTGGGTCTTTGGACTTCCAACGGTTCGTTATAAGTCGCTTAGTTACAATGAGGCAAAGTCTAGGAATCTGTTTGTGGCTCTGTGTTTCCAGTCTCTTGCGAACATCCCCAGTATACATGTCTCCCATGTGTTTGGTATGGGTCTGTCTATGCATTCAGAGAGCTGGTAAGTCACTCCCTGCCAATAGCGTCCCAGCATTGGGCATGGCCATAGCATATGTACCATGCCTGCATCCGGCTGAGAGCACCTGGGGCAACCCATGTCGTCTCTTGGGAAGTAACGATTTACGGGCATATGTACAAGCCCCTATTGCCACCACAACTCCACCTATATTGATGTTGTGGGGGCGATAGGGGCTGCACCTTATGTACAAGGCATCGTTAAGCCACTTAATGTGAAAGGGGTGGGCAGTGGGTGTTGCATTGGGTGTTCCACCGCAACACCCATTTATTTTGACACTGTCCCCTATGTACAAGGGTGGGGTACATAGGAGGCAGCGCCAAAATTAAGACCAGGTAAAAACTGGTCTTAAGTTGGCGAAACAAGGAGAAATGCATTATTTCTCCTCGTTTTTGCTTTTTCCATGTGTGCTGCCTTGTGCAGCAAGCATGGAAAAAGCAAAATGCCATGGTTTGTTTATGTACAGGAAGGTGGCCCTTCCTGTACATGAACAAACTTAAAAAAATGCTATTTTGTCATTTTCATGTGTGCTGCATGAAGCAGCACACATGAAAGTGACAGAATGGCATTTCTAGGATTGTTTATGTGCAGGAAGAGACACCTTCCTACACATAAACAATCCTCCCCTGCACGCAGACACCCTTGCACTCTGGTGCAAGGGTGCCTGAGTTGGCGCTAAGCTGCTAAATGTAGAGCCATCGCAGGGGGAAACGCAAGGCTGCACCACATTCTTGTAAATATGGTGCAGTGCTGCATTTCAGAAGTAGAGGTGAGAGGCGTTAAGCCAGGAAGGCTAACGCCTCTCTCCTCCACTTCCTTGTACAAATCCCCCTTAGTTTGTCTGGGGTCATGTATGCTCTGTGTACAATATATAATTGGATCACTCTGAATCTGACATTGCGGGGAACGTGCGTGGGTCCTGCTAATACGTTGCTCCATTCCTTAGTTGTGCTTGGGCGTCCGAGGTCCGCTTCCCACTTCTGACGCAGTGGTGCCAAGTCTGCCGCTGTATGCATGTGCAGTGCATCTGCAAACCAGCAAACTAGATGCCGGCCATTTACCATTACATGAATATATTGGAGTATTAAGTGTATCTGTAGTTCCTGTGATATATCCCCCCACTTGTTACGTAGTGTACCTATCCATGAAACATGTGGGAGAAACTGACCTACAGGCACACCCTCTTCTCGTGTCAATTCATTGTAGGGTATAAGTGTACCATCGTGATAGAGGTCACCAATCGTGTATATGCCAGCTGCATGCCACACAGCCAGATCTGCCACTGTTGTTATCCCTTTTCCTCTGGGCATTCCCTGTAGAGGGATTGCTGGTGCGTATGGGGTGATGTCTTTTGTGAGATATAGAGATCTGCGGAAGCAGCGAATCGCCACTTGTAGCAACATCGGCAAGGGGCCCGTCTTGCCACTGCAAGGGTGGAATATTGAAAGTATGGTTTGTAATGTGTGGGGCGTCTGTTCCGGCTGTTCCAGCTGTATCCGAAAGATTCAGATCTGCCATCCATCGAGCTACCCACTGTAACTGTGCTGCCAGGTAGTAATGTTCTAGATTGTGCACTGTTAAGCCTCCCTGATTGTTAGGCAAGTACAACTTCGCTAGCGCCACTTTGTGTCTTGACGTATTCCAAATTAGCTCATGTGCCATACGCTCATGTGGCTTAAAATAGGGTGGTGGTAGATATAACGGTAAATTGTTGAAGTAGTAAAGGAGTCTCGGAAGAACCACCATCTTAATAAGCAATACCCTACCTGCCACAGATAGGGCAAGTGTCTTCCAAAAAGTCCTTTGTGCTGATATTGAAGTAACGGCCCTAGTGAAGTTGCCATACAGTAAGTCCTTTTCTTCTTGGTATATCCTGATGCCTAGGTAAGGGAACATGTTTGGTTGCCATTCAACCAAGGCGCCGTTGACTCTTAGCATCAGATTGGGCATGTAGGCAGTGAAAGGCAAAAGACATGATTTCCCCGAGTTGACCCGCAGCCCCGACAGACCCGCAAAAAAGTGAGTATACTAGTTATGACCTCTGGCACGTTTCCGATGTCTCACACATAAAGGAGCAGGTCATCTGCATATAGGGAGTATATCCTCTCCCATTGGAATACCCCATGCATTGGCGGATGATCTCATGGCCATGGCCAATGGCTCAATGGCTAATGAGAAGAGGAGGGGGCAGAGAGGGCATCCTTGTCTAGTGCCCGTTCCCACCCTTATGGGACTGTGAGATCAGCTGACTGGTTCTGATTCGCACAGTTGGGCTGTCATACAGTAGTTTAATCATTGAAATGAAACTAGAACTCAAGGAATATCGAGACAGTGTATTGAACAGAAAGGACCACTCTATCGTATCAAAGGCTTTCTCAAGGTCGAGCACCAAGCAGCCCGAATCAGGCCAAATATGCAGAGCATAACTCTTCACCTGGAACAGCCTGCGTAAATTAAAGGATGTTGACCCATTCGGAACAAACCCATTATGGTCGGTATGTATCAAGTCAGGTACCAAAGGAGCCAAGAATCCCACGAGTATACTAGCTAGTATTTTGTAATCCACGTTGAGTAATGCCACTGGATGATAAGCTCCCATTTGGGTTGGGTCTCTGTCTGGTTTTGGTAAAGTAGCCAGTGTAGCTTCAGTCATGGAGTTTGGCAAATGTGATAGCTGTATTGCCTCATTAAATACCTTCTGTAGTTCCAGAGCTAAAATATTTTGGTAAGCCCTGTAAAACTCAGACAGAATACCGTCTGGTCCCGGAGCTTCCCCGGAAGCCAGTGACCTAATTGCGCCCCGTATCTTGCTGGGCGTAATAGGTGTATCTAGTTCCAGGTGTTGTTCAGATGTCAGCGTCCGAAACGGAAGGTCAGCCAGGAAGCTATTTTGCTCCGAGTCTGAAGTCCGTAGGGTCGTTTGGTACAGCGAGGTGAAATTCAATACCAACTCTTCATCTATTTCATGCTGAGTGTATTTCATCCCTCCATCTGCTGATTGTAATGCTGATATGGGCACGGGAGAATGATCTTGTCGTATCATCCATGCAAGCAAAGTGCATGAGCGGTCTGCTTTCGCATGCATTTTGACTGAGTGCGCTGCATAGTTCTGGCATCTTGGCCGCTCAATCAGTTCAGCATGTTTCATTCTCGCCGCTTCTAGTTCTCTAGAGTTTGTCATGTCAGTGAGTTTGCATGCCTCCAGTGTCAAAAGTTCATGTTCAATTTCCTGTAGCTCTGCCTCCACTTGTCTCCTCATCCCACACCCTAACCCTGATGGAGCAAGGACTCCGACACGAGACTTGCTCGGAAACAATCCTCTCGATTTAACTCACTAGCGAATTACTAACGACATGTCTCATAATTAATAATATCCATTTTACACTATACGCGGGATAAGAATGAAGCTTGCCTATGTGTTTACTAACTGCAAATAACACAGACGTAGGACTAGGAACGCATTTAACATGGGATCTTTACTGCGCATGCGTCTGCTGCATCTACGTAGTATGACGTGCTTTCGCTTGGAGGGAAATTCTGGCGCTTGCGCAAAGAGCTATAAAATGGCCGCTTGAAAAACTCACATGCATGGCACCTGCCTTATTGAAATTAGAAATGGATTTATAACTAACGCAAATGTAGAGAGAGAAATAACAAATGGTATGGGTTAGAGTAGAGGTTGGAGGTATACCGTGAAACCATTTATTTTTGAGAATAACATTTTTCCTTTTCGACTTTATTATTAGTGCGTATTTGGGCCTGTTAAAGTTGTCCGAGTCGAGCAGACCAATATGGCGCGACGCATGCGCCCTGATACGGAAGCTTGCGAGATGACTAAGGATTTGACACGAGTCCAAGGTCGGCGGAGATGTGCCCTGGGAACATGAGGGTGAAGAGTTCATATGAAGGAACTTATTCAAGACATCAGTTACAAATGTATTTAATAAAGTTTAAAGATGCATGGGAAAGGAAGGGCGGAATAAAGTTTGATGGGAGGAGTTTGGAGACAATGATTAAAAGAAAATAAATGAAGTATAAGTGTGGTGTGATGATCATCCCCCTCTAGCCGTCCAATCAGAAGTTAGTATTCTGTGCAAATGAAACATTAATGGGTGGTACATGCCTACAAAAAGGGTATAATTGAAGTAGTTTAGTTAGTAAAGGTAGTCGTCGAGTCATAGAGGCTTCTGGAGAAGGAGGGTCATCGAGAAGCTAAGCTAATTCGGAGCTTGGGATGCTGTCGGTGTTGGGGTGGTACTGATGCTCTTAAAATGCTGATGAAGAAATCAAATGCAGAACCATCTACTTAATTGGGGTGGGTTAGGGGAATCGGGGAAGAACCACGAGGAGGAAGAGAGTGTCAGAGAGGGGTGCGACGTAGCCGTCGGTAATTAGAGAGGTGAAGTATCCTGTCCTGACGCCTTTGTCTCCTGATCTGTCCTGGGAGGCCCTTACCAGCCCTTTGGCCAGAGGGTTGGTCTTCACACCATACTTTGGTAACTATGAAATACATCGTTTGATAAATGCTCTTCTGTCTCTATCCTCTTCTTTCTAAGCATAGTTATTGTGTGGATCTGAACTGATAAGAGTTTATCTGAGATATTTTAAATTGGCACTCCCGCGAATGAGGGTGTTTGTACTGAAACGCTTTGAGATGGTTCAAAATCCCTAACTTTTAGATAAAGATTTTAAAACTTATTCAGTCTGTCATTATTTTATATCTATTAAGGAATGCATAATAAGTTATATCAATTATCGCCATCAACTAGTTTGACCTAACTGGTCCATTGACCAGAGGAAAGAACTGTTTGATCAGCAGAAGGTTTAGTTAAAGAAGTAATAACTAGATCCGGAGCTATGAGCAACATATAAAACTAATAAACTCCAGAGGTTTACTTAGAGCACAGCGGAAACGAGTTGTATGGGCCCAAGTGAGTATATGGTAGTAGAGTATCTGTTGTTAGTAGACCGCTGGATCCGTTTTCTGGTAGCAGAGCTATGGTTGTTAGTAACTAGTTTGGTGATAAGTATAGATTATTGATTTTGGTTAATCTTTTAACAAAAGAGTTAGTGTCCTGTTTTATGTTGTCTGGAAAATTCCCGGGGAATGTATAGCGGGTGGCGATAGAAACCACACTGCAGTGAGGTTACTCGTCTGTTGCAGTAACACTGAGAAGCTAGGTAGGGCTGGTAGTGTTAAACTAGGGACTATTTTTCTGAACAAAAGTGAGAGTGGCTGAAAGCAAAGAGTTTGCTGAATGAAACTTTAGGCGTTATATCACCTAGTAAGGGTAACCCTGCAGGAGTAGCAGGATCTTCTAAGCTAGATTGACAGCAAAAGGTGTTCGCTAGTGAAATTCCGGTCTCAAAATTCCTTAACGGAAGATACCGGGAAAGTAGCAGGTTCTCTGGAGCTTAGGTGAAGAGTAAGCGGAAGGTTTTACTCGCAGTGGAAGAGAATAAACTATCCTTTTGGTTTAGTGGAACAGACAGAGTAGCGAATGTTTTTACGTTGTTAATAACAAAGAAGTTCAAAGAAGTTTAGAAGAAAATAACATTTTCGTATTACCTTGCAAAGGGAGGGTCAGTTGCCGGAGTGGTACTCACGTCACAGAGAGCTGCGCTGGGATTGGTAGAAGCAGCGGGCGCGTGACAGGAGGAGCTTGGTAAAGGAGGGGTGAGAAATCGCTTGAGTAAGATCGACGTCACAAAGAGCCGCGCTGGGATTGGTAGAAGCAGCGGGCATGTGACAGGAACAGCATTGTAAAGGAGGGGTCAGTAGTGAGGAGTAGAACTGACATCAGGAAAAGGCCGCGCTGACGTTGGACAGAGTACGAGTGTGAGCCTGAGTCCATTGGACACTTAGATAGAAGCCGCGCTAGGATTGGAGGAGAGAAGGTTTGTATGCGGGATTTTGATTTGACTGTACAGGTGCAAGACGTACAGGTAGAAGATTTCAAGGGTTTGCGGAATACAATTTCTTGCACCGTTCTTCCAGAATGTATGGAGAGAAAAGAAAGATGTCAATTTTTGAGAGAATAAAGAATTTCTTTGTTAAGGATAAACCTGTGTTGACTAGGGAGGGCATTCCTATTCCGCCACCGAAGACACCAGCATCTTTTATGATGATGGAAAGAGGATATCATACCTGCGTGTGGTTGGAAAATTGGGTAGAGTACACGAGGGATGATGGTGTGTTAGCGTTTCCAAAGGATGGTACAATCAATGGGAGGATTCTTCAGAATTTGAGATTGAAGATGAATGATTTAAAACCGAGACCCAGGTTAACTCAGTATGAGGCTTTGGAAGAATGGGAGACTGAGTCATATGAAAGAGAGAAAACCAGAGGTGGAAGATATAGAGGATTCTTTCCAAGACACTTGCATGAGTCAAGAGAAGGACAGATAAAACAGTGGAGGAGAGCGATGGTATCAGAAGGGTTATATCCCGTGTTGATGGCTGAGGAATATTCTGGCGGAAAGTGTAAAGAGAAAACAAAACATATGAATTCGACAGGATATGGAGAATCAGATGATGAATTGTTAGAGGATATTTTAATTAAAGATCCACCACCGTATCAAGAAGCAGCTAGTAAGGTTGTCCCAAGTGCGCCAGTAATGGGAATACCATTAACTCCACAGATTTTACATGAGACATCATATAACAGAGTGTTGCAAGATAATGAGAGAGAAGCTTTGAACAAAACTAGGGAGGAACTAGTTCAAAGAATAAGTCAATTGAATTTAAATACGGAAGCTTTGACAGTACCTGTAACCATTGGTCCAGTAATCCCATTATTTGGGGATATTAAGAATACCCAGAAATCAGTTCCATTGAATAGAGATTGTAATCACAGATGATCAGGTTAGTGAAAGTGAGTCAGTTATCTCACTAATGGATCTCCCTATTGTGGAACCCCTTGCAGAAACTCAAAAGAGAGTCACGCCTATGAATTTAAGAGAGAGAAGACCTTTGGTTCCGCTGGAACTTCAGGTACAACAGTAGTTACCCCTGAAGATATAGAAAGGTGGGCTCAGGAAAGGGAAAATCAGATCATAAAACCGAAGATTTTAGATATTAGCAGATTGAAAGTGGAATTGGAAGAGAGGATGACAGGATGTGTGGGCACAGAAAGAATAAATGTTTATAATGATGTAGAACTGTTGTGTTTGTGTAAGAGTATAACCAGGAGAGCAAGACTATTTCATGAAAGATTAACTGAAGTTGCTTCAGAGATTGGAATAGATATAGGGAAATCAAAATTGTTACAGAGACCCTATCGACTAGATTTTACTGATAAAGATTTGGAAAGTGTGAATACTTCAGGAAAAAGGTTACAGATAAAAAGAATTGATGAACATTTTGCGTAAATAGGGAGACATTGATAAATGGAGGATTAGGTGGATAAGGAAGAAAGAAGAAGTGCAGGCGAGAGAGAGAGTAGCTGCATTTCCGGTGAGACAAACAGGAAAGACGGAGAGGTTGTGTCCAATGAGAGAGGTTCCTGGAGGTGGATATGTTCATGTCCCTTGGAGTAGACAAGATATTTTATCATTTATAAATGATTTCCCGAAACGAGAGAAAAGCCAGTCGAGTGGTACAAACAGGTAGAGAGGTTTGTAAAAGTTTCAAAGGTGTTATTGAAAGATCTGGATGGTCTATTTGACATTGTGGTACCTGCTGATTTATGGACAGAATGTAAAATCACAATTGATTGGCCTAATGAGGAGTATCCTAGAGATGCAAAACAGGACCCCCTTCAGAAGAAGTGATGAAAAAGTATCACCAATTGATTACATACTTGAAAGGGAAAATCCCTCCTAAAGAAACAGATTGGGTACAAATAGATAGAACAACACAGGAACCGAATGAATCTGTACATGCGTACTATGAGCGATTGTTGCAGGTGTTCAAGCAGTATAGTGGTTTTGAGAATATGGGTGACAAAGAAATGGGACATTTTGTGTATCGGTTTATATATGTATTGAAACCGGAAATTAGTCAAATGATACAGCAGCACATGTTGTGCTGGCAAAGTAAGACAGTGGATGAAATTTTGAAGTACGCAAAATATTGCGGAGATGACATAGAGACCAGGCGAAGGAAGCTGAAAGAGAAAATGATGTGGGCTCAAGTTAAATTGGCAGAGCAGCAGGAAGAGAAGACAAATGAGCAAAATAATAATCCAGTAAAAGAACAGAGTCAGAATAATCAAGGAACGAATGGTAATAGATTTAAAGGGCGAATGGACAGAGAAGAAGCGAAAAAGAAGTTCCCTTGTCATGCGTGCGGAAAGCTTGGACACTGGAAGAACGAGTGTAAGAGTACTCAGAATAATAATAATAATAATGGGCCAAATCAAAATTTAATCCCACAGATGCAGAATGAGGTACTTATGAATCAGCAGCAACAGGTAGTCACTCCACAATATCAGGTACCACCAGCTCCTATGCCAAATTTTGTGAACCATCAGAGTTTCAGTACGAACACCGGATTTCAAGGAGAAAATGGTAAGAATAATAGAACAATTGCTTAATATTTTTTGAATGATGAGGTACGTTCAGATACTACACAATGACGGTGCCTGAGGGGGGAGAAAGAGGAGTGCGTCCTTGGCGCATCCTTGCCGGTAGATCAGTCAGGTCCATTTGTTGATGGGAGAGTAGAAGGTAAAGACATTACTTTACTATTGGATACTGGTGCTACCAGGTCTACTGTGAGAACAGCAGACATCCCAAACCTACCCCTCTCGGGAGAGACAATCCAAGTTGTAGGTGTATCTAACCAACAGATTAGAACACCAATCACAAAGCCAATGGAGGTGCACATTGGAAACTTCAAAGAAATGCATTGATTTGTAGTTTGCGATTCCAGTCCTGTAAATGTGTTGGGAAGAGATCATTTGTGCAAAATGAATTGCACAATCTATTGTACACCGGATGGTGTCGCTTTCCAAATCCCTGATGAAGATGTGGCATACAAGATGATGCTGGCCAAGCAGGGAACAGAAGTAGATGAAATGTTTTCACTGATAACTGAAAATGAATTACCAGAAGAGTTGAGAACCACAGTTAATCCAGAAGTGTGGGATTTTACAGGAAAAGATATTGGGCTAATGAAAAATATAGACCCAGTTAAAGTGACAGTGAAGGAAGGTGCAGGGTATCCAAATACCCGACAGTACAAAATGAGTTCGGAAGTAAAAGCAGGAATTATCCCAGAAATTGAACGAATGGTTAAACAAGGCATTCTGAAAGAAGTGATGGGTAGTTCCTGTAATTCACCAATAATGGGATTGAAAAAGCCTAGCGGGAAGTACAGAATAGTACAAGACCTGAGAAAAATAAATAAGATTGTAATTCCCTGTTGTCCAATTGTGCCAAATCCAGCAGTGATCCTTTATCAGATACCATGGAATGCAGGATGGTTCACAGTAATTGATTTGTGCCAAGCGTTCTTTTCTATTCCTTTGCACCCAGACAACCAGTATCTATTTACGTTTAAATTTGAAGATCGTATTTACGCATGGTGTCGTGTTCCTCAAGGGTACACAGAAAGTCCTTCAATCTTTAATCAGATTCTGAAAAAGTGGCTGGAATCATTGATTATGCCCAGAAATTCTGTTCTGGTTCAGTACATTGATGACCTACTGGTGGCATCAAAAACGCGAGAAGCTTGTGTCACTGATACAATTGCGTTGCTGAACCATTTAGCTGAAGGAGGACACAAGGTGTCTCCAGAAAAATTACAGTTCTGTCGACAAGAAGTAAGATATCTAGGGCATAAAATAGAAATAGGAGTTAGAAAAGTGACACCGGAAAGAATAAAAATAATCAAAGAAATGCAATTGCCACAGACTCAGAGAGATATGAGAATGTTTCTGGGAGTGGTTGGATACTGCAGACAATGGATAAATGAATTTTCTGTGTTAGCGAAACCTTTGATACAGATGATTCGGAAACGAGCAAAAGATCCGATTGATTGGAATAATGACTGCCTAGAGGCATTTGTGAGATTGCGAAATTGTCTGTGTGAGGCTCCTGCCTTGGGCATGCCAGACTATACAAAAGATTTTGCTTTGTTTTGTTGTGAAAGAGAAAATTGTGCACTTTCAGTTTTAACACAGAGACATGGATTGAGTCGGCATCCGGTGGCATATTTTTCAGCCACGTTGGACCCGGTGGCTTCAGCATTGCCTGGCTGCTTAAAAGCAGTAGCTGCTACCTGTATGAGTCTGGAGCAAAGTGAGTCAATAGTGATGGGACATCCGGTAAAAGTATTCGTTCCACACTCGGTTGAGGTTCTTTTAACAAGAACAAGAACACAGCACCTCACCCCTAGTCGTTTGACAAAGTATGAAAGAGTAATTTTGGGAGCTGAAAATGTGACTGTGACAAGGTATACGATTTTGAACCCAGCTACCCTATTGCCAGACCCCTGCGATGAGGAAGTAAAAAATGAAAGTGATCATGATTGCTTAGACGTAACTGAATTATGCACAAAGCCCCGCCCAGATATAAAAGAGACACCCCTAAAAGAAGCAGATCATGAGTTATTTGTAGACGGCTCCTGCCTTAGGACACAAGAAAGAGGTCTAAGTGCTGCATATGCTGTTTGCAAAATTTCGGGGGTAATTGAAGCATCCTGTTTACCTGGGGTCAAGTCTGCACAAGTAGCTGAATTGGTTGCCTTAACAATGGCATGTAAAAAGGGGAAAAATTGAAGAGTAACCATATTTACGGATAGTCAATATGGTTTTGGGATTGTGCATGACTTCGGCCAGCTTTGGATGCAGAGGGGATTTCTGACTTCTTCAGGGTCTCCAATCAGAAACAGCGAAAATGTAAAGGATTTGTTGGAAGTATTGCAATTGTCAAAAGAGATAGCACTTGTAAAATGCGCTGCACATCAGTCAGGAAATGACTATGTGACTGCTGGAAATAATGATGCTGACCAAGTGGCGAAATACTGCGCTAAAAATGCAGTAGCCATAAACAGAAAAATTGAAACAGGAGAAACCAGATGTCAACTTATGTACTTCTCAGTACCAGAGACATGGGATGAGATTAGACAATTACAGGAAGAAGTTGAGGAAAAGGAGAAGGAAATCTGGATAAAGGCAGCCTGTACCAAAAGACCACATGATGAAGTATGGGTGTATCTAGATGGAAGACCAGTCATGCCAGATTGTCCGCTTTCAAAAATGGCAAGGGTGTATCATGGAGCAACACACATAGGGAGAGATTCAATGATCAGACTATTCAGACAGAGTTGGTACAATCCGAAGTTCAGGGTAATCGCAGAGAGCCTTTGCCAAAGATGCTTAACCTGTCAACAGCAGTACCAGGTAGAAAGACAGTGGTAAGCTGGGGAAAAATCGGAAAGGCAGAAGGACCCTTCACCAGATTACAGTTAGATTTCATTGAGTTACCCCCTGTAATGGACTGAAATATGTACTTGTCATAGTGTGCCTTTTCTCAAGATGGGTGGAAGACTACCCTACAAGAAGAAATGACAGTCTTACAGTTGCAAAATTGTTGTTGAGGGAGTTGGTGACACGCTTTGGTTTTCCGGTCACTTTGGAATCAGATAGAGGCTCTCCTTTTAATAATGAAATAATTCGATTAATCTGTGCTGCATTTAACATTGAACAAAAACTACACTGTGCTTATCGTCCAGAGGCTTCTGGAATTGTTGAACAAATGAATGGCACAATCAAGTCAAGATTGGGAAAGGTTTGTGCATCCACAAAGCTGAAATGGCCAGATGCATTGCCTCTTGTGCTAATGGGTCTCAGAAGCATTCCAGACAGGAAAACAGGAATGAGTCCACATGAGGTACTCATGGGAAGAGCCATGAGACAGGCATTCATTCCTGGAAATAAAATAATGAGTATAACTGATGATCTGGTATTAGACTATTGCAAAGGATTGGCTGAAATGATGCGTTCTATCTCTCATCAGGTTGGAGAAGGCGCAGTTGAAAGACAACCATATCAAGCACATGATTTGAATCCTGGAGATTGGGTGCTAGTGAAGAAACACGCAAGAAAATCGTGTCTAGCACCAAGGTGGGACAAACCAAGGCAAGTCATACTAGTCACTACCACAGCAGTGAAGTGTGCAGGTTTGCCCAACTGGATTCATGCTAGTCATACCAGAAGAGTACCGTGCCCATTAGATCAACAAGAGCCATCACTGACTGAGCAGGCTGAAGCATCAGGAGTTGTAAACTGTGAAACTGAAGAATCTAGAGTGATAGATTCTGAAAGACAACCATATGATGAGCAGCTCGAGATAAGTCAGGAAGAATGGATCCCAGTGATTGAAGTAATTGATGATGCCATTGAAACCAGAAGAAGAACAGAGATGAAGAGACAGGAAAGTAGTCAGGATGAGATAGGGGAAGAAGAACACACTCAGGTGAAAACAGAAAAAGACATAAACAAACCTGAGGAGGGAAAAAGAGAAGAACACGTTCAGGCAGAAGAAGAAAGGTTTGAATTAAGACCTGAACAGGACCAGATAGAGTTAGAAGGACAAACTCAGGCAGAAGAAGAAAGATTTGAAGTAAGACCTGAGCAGGATCAGACAGAATTAGAAGAACAAGCTCAGGAAAAAGTAGAACAAAACACAGTAGAACCTGAGCAGGAAGAAGCAAAAGAAGGTACAAGCACAGAAAACAGAGAAATAGAACAGATTGTGCCCAGAATAAATGAAATAAAACGAACTTTACAAGGAGATAAGGAAGGTGAAAAAGCAGTACAAATCAAAAGAGTCAGAAAAGGAGACAATTGGCCAACTGGAGTAAAGAAACTAAAATATCACCTGAGTAAATCTGAAAGAAACCAGAACAAGTGAATGAAATCACAAGTCAAACAAGATCTAAACAAACATTAGCAAAAATAACTCGAAGAAGTCCAAGATTGAGAAACTTAAACAGAAAATACAAGGCTCCAGAGTGGAGCCTTGCAGCTTGAAGAATTTGTGTCCCTCGATCTGACTGATGAGACAGAAGAAGTCCATATTGCACAAATTGACGAAAGCCAATTGAAACCTCCTTAAGAATAAAAAGACAAAAAGACTGTAAAGAGAAAAGATAAGAGAAAAGAAATTTTCTCCGAGACAAAATGGCCGACAATGAAGTTAGCGGAAAACCAAAAAGTGGAGTTAAAAGAAAGTGTCTTAGATTTTGTTTTTGTAGTATTTTATTAGCGATATTAGGATGGTTATTCCTAACAGTAGGGGTACCTTTGATAATGGAAACAAGTGACAAAAATAATACAGATACTAATGTTAAAGTAGATAGATTAAGAGAAACTAAAAAAGAAATAGGAGTGGAAGATGAGGCAAATTATCATAATGAATCAGAATATAATACGTCCTCTAATGTGTTTATTAGATTATTATTTCAGTATGTTAGCACTATGCAAATTAACAACTGCTATGTATGTATGAAGTTGCCCTCATCAGTATCAGAAGGGATGACGTATCAACATATACCTTTAACGTATGGTGTGTCATGTAGTATTTTGTCAAGTTTATTTTACGCTACAGGGAGATTGCAGTATTTTTATTCTAACTTAGATGTAATATTTCCTGAACTTCCTATTAGAAAGAATATGAATCCAGTAGTTAGTAGTAAAATTGCACGATTTATGGGTGAATTTTTCATAACAATGAGTTCAATAGATTTAGTTCAGGCACACAAAGATAATCTAACATGTACATTAAGAAAAGAAGAAAAAGAGTTTTTAGATTTAGTAGAAGAAAGGAGACAGGATTTAATGAAGAAGGCAACTACACAGAAAACCCATCTACCTCCATGGGTTGGGAAGGATGGAATCTATGCAAGTGGCAAGGCTCATGCTGTGATGTCCCTGGACTTTGTGAAAAGGGGAAAATTCTGCCTCCATAGATTAAAGACAGATTATAACAATAATTACATTGGTTCCAGTGAATGTGAACATAACTTCCTAATATTAGGAGGATGGGGACTAAAAGGGGGAACTGATCCTGTGTTTCCAGGAATATATTATATTTGTGGGAGCAATGCCTACTACAGGTTACCTGCAAGATGGTACGGAAGCTGTTATTTTGGAATAGTTTTTCCAAAAATGTACCATGTAGATAAAATCAGTGGAACCAATGGAAATTCTAATGGACTAACACGAAGAAGAAGGGCTAGTTTTTCTGAAATTGTAGGAGATATTTTTAGTGCACTGATACCCTCAGTTGGAGTCATTTTAAATTCACAGAAAATGTGTAAGTTATCAACCACAGTTGATCGTCTTTCTACAGATACTGCAGGAGGATTTTTAATGATTAACACAGAAATGGTTGCAATTAGATCAATGGTTTTACAGAACCGTCTTGCTCTTGACATATTGTTGGCAAAAGAAGGTGGAGTTTGTGGCATGTTGCAAGTTCAACATTGCTGCACTTATATTCCGGACAAGAGCAGAGAAATTAAAGGATATATTGAAAATAATGCATAAAAATTTGACTCAACTGGAGGTTGAAAGTGTGTGGGGAAGACTAACAAAAAGTAGAACATCAATAGGGAAATGGTTTGTTGGGTTTGGGAAAAGTTTTCTTGGTCAAATAATGATACCATTAGTGATGATAATAACAATAGTGATGTTAATAATGATTACATATAGATGTTGTAGAAAAGGTACGAAAGGAAAAGTACACTTGAACAGAAAAGGAAAGGGACAGACAAGTAAGAGAAAGCATGAAGAAATACGCTTGGAAGAAATGAAAGGCAGGTTATACAAGAAGATGCGAGATTTAGAAGGAAATGAAATAGTTGATGGAAGGTTGGGAGGCCAATTAGAGAAAACTGAGAAGTGCTAAAGTTGATATCTGGGATGGATGGGAATTTTGTGATGGCTTAAAATGCCATCAGAGAGGGGATTGATGGAGCAAGGACTCGGACACGAGACTTGCTTGGAAGCAATCCTCTCAATTTAACTCACTAGCGAATTACTAACGACATGTCTCGTAATTAATAATATCCATTTTACACTATACGCAGGATAAGAATGAAGCTTGCCTATGATGGAGCAGGGGAAACGAAATATTTTTTGTACCCCTTGCAAATTAATGACCTCATAACCATTAATGATACTAACTGTTTGAAACGCATGAACTAATCAACAAATGCACCTTTTTAGTAGACATTACACGTGGGCAACTTGCTAGTATCGCAAAATCTAATTTATTTACAAATGTGAAGCAAATTAACGTGAGTATTGTGATTTACGTAGTAAATAGAGTAAATTGCATGATTTGTGTTGCGTAGTAAAATTGCACCGTGGCAAAGAATGCAGGTGGTAAGTAAAATGGCTTTAAATGTTGCTTCTGCTAGGTAATACCTAACATGGGTCTTTAGAATGGTGGGTGGTAAACAGAAAGGCTTATTTTCCATGTTTTAATTTCCGTTGTGTTTGTTCTTATATTAGTTTCGTTCGGGCCTGCTAGGCCATGCTCCGAAAATGGCCGCTGGGAAGGACGAGATGGTGTGCGCTGATTAAAATGGCCCCCGCGCATGAACAGTATGGACGCTCTAGTCATGTGTATGCGGCCTGTGCCCAGAGTGAGAGATGTCAAGGCCAATCTGACCTGCAACGAGGATTGTGCCAAGAGTTCAGCATATATGCCTGGGAACGGATGGGAAAATCGAGCAACAGGGGATGGACTAATGTGTGACCATCAAAGATTGTTACAAAATGGATTAACAAATTGGACTACTTTTGGACATCGTGATCATGAGACTTATTGTGTGCTTTATTGTCCCCAAACCGGTTCAAACAAGGAGGGCGATGAGGTGACCATCACCACCCCTCCAATGGACCAATTAGCGTGATTCTTGCCCCTAAAGATGGCAACTTTTAAGTGTAGCGAGTCAGAGAAGAGGGTATAAGAGAGTCTGCTCTTACGTTGTGGAAAAAAACAAAACTGCTCCTTCGTTTATTCTATCCTGATGCTGCGAGAGACTCTGTCATTTTGGACTAACGAACTTTGACTGGGGAAGGAACAAGACCGTTGCGGGAAGTTGCCCCGGAGGAGATTGCGTCCGAGGAGGTTAGCGGGACAGTCAGTCAGTTTTGGGAGTCCAACCTGTGATCTGTGGTTTATCTTTCTTTCCTGATGAACCATTCTTGTCATCGCCCTATGCCAAGGGTAATGAGTATTTCCCATTATTATTTCTTAATTTCCTACGTAAATGCTTACTGATATAATAAATGGATTTGCTTAAATGAACTTTACTTTTTGCTTAAAGAATTTCGATAAAACTATATGCTAACTCTAAATGAGTCTGTGGTTCTTTAAATAAAATTGTGATTTATAAATGCTAAAGGTTTTAATTGTGATTGAGCTGGTCTTAATTGCCATCAACTGATTCTACTAGTTGGTCCATCGACCGAACAGCGGAGTACCTTGATGTTTAGAACCGACAGGATCCGAAGTTGATGTATATAATGTATAGGTTATAATTCTGTCATTTTAATAAGGTATCCCGCTTGTCCAGCAACTCATTTTTCCTTAGCGCTTGATCCAGAGAATTAAATGAATGTATGTATGCGGTGTTATGGGCCCCACCGACATAAGTTTTCAAGTGATCTAGGTTGCATAGGTGTTTTTCTGGATTAGTGTCATAAGGAAAAATGTATATTAGCCGCGCTGGATCACCTATGTGTTTACTAACTGCAAATAACACAGACGTAGGACTGGAACGCATTTAACTTGGGATCTTTACTGCGCATGCGTCTGCTGCATCTACCTAGTATGACGTGCTTTCGCTTGGAGGGAAATTCTGGCGCTTGCGCAAAGAGCTATAAAATGGCCGCTTGAAAAACTCACATGCATGGCACCTGCCTTATTGAAATTAGAAATGGATTTATAACTAACGCAAATGCAGAGAGAGAAATAACAAATGGTATGGGTTAGAGTAGAGGTTGGAGGTATACAGTGAAACCATTTATTTTTGAGAATAACATTTTTCCTTTTCAACTTTATTATTAGTGCATATTTGGACCTGTTAAAGTTGTCGAGCAGACCAATATGGCGCGACGCATGCGCCCTGATATGGAAGCTTGCGAGATGACTAAGGATTTGACACGAATCCAAGGTCGGCGGAGATGTGCCCTAGGAACATGAGGGTGAAGAGTTTATATGAAGGAACTTATTCAAGACATCAGTTACAAATGTATTTAATAAAGTTTAAAGATGCATGGGAAAGGAAGGGCGGAATAAAGTTTGATGGGAGGAGTTTGGAGACAATGGTTAAAAGAAAATAAATGAAGTATAAGTGTGGTGTGATGATCATCCCCCTCTAGCCGTCCAATCGGAAGTTAGTATTCTGTGCAAATTAAACATTAATGGGTGGTACATGCCTACGAAAAGGGTATAATTGAAGTAGTTTAGTTAGTAAAGGTAGTCGTTGAGTCGTAGAGCCTTCTGGAGAAGGAGGGTCGTCGAGAAGCTAAGCTAATTCGGAGCTTGGGATGCTGTCGGTGTTGTGGTGGTACTGATGCTCTGAAAATGCTGATGAAGAAATCGAATGCAGAACCATCTACTTAATTGGGGTGGGTTAGGGGAATCACGGAAGAACCACGAGGAGGAAGAGAGTGTCAGAGAGGGGTGCGACGTAGCTGTCGGTAATTAGAGAGGTGAAGTATCCTGTCCTGATTCCTGTCCTGAAGCCTTTGTCTCCTGATCTGTCCTGGGAGGCCCTTACCAGCCCTTTGGCCAGAGGGTTGGTCTTCACACCGTAACTATGAAATACATCGTTTGATAAATGCTCTTCTGGCTCTATCCTCTTCTTTCTAAGCATAGTTATTGTGTGGATCTGAACTGATAAGAGTTTATCTGAGATATTTTAAATTGGCACTCCCGCGAATGAGGGTGTTTGTACTGAAACGCTTTGAGATGGTTCAAAACCCCTAACTTTTAGATAAAGATTTTAAAACTTATTGAGTCTGTCATTATTTTATATCTATTAAGGAATGCATAATAAGTTATATCAATTATCGCCATCAACTAGTTTGACCTAACTGGTCCATTGACCAGAGGAAAGAACTGTTTGTTCAGCAGAAGGTTTAGTTAAAGAAGTAATAACTAGATCCGGAGGTATGAGCAACATATAAAACTAATAAACTCCAGTGGTTTACTTAGAGCGCAGCGGAAACGAGTTGTATGGGCCCAAGAGAGTATATGGTAGTAGAGTATCTGTTGTTAGTAGACCGCAGGATCAACCCTATACAGGTCCCTCGTACCGTGACTTTAAGTGCGTCCCACTCTACTAGTGGTGATGATGCTGTACCCGTGTTATTAGTGAAGTAATTCTCAATTACCAAGTGTATAGACTCTCGGTACATTGGGTCTTCGAGAAAGGCAGGTTGCAGACACCATATAGGGATTGGAGGGCGCTGTGCATCCCACGCCAGCGTCAGGAAGTGTGGGTTGTTATCCGACTGTGTACATCCTAAATATTCAGTTTATGTCACATAAGGTATTAGGTTGAGTGTGCTGAGGAACCTGTCCAAGTGAACATGCAAGGTATGTGGAGCTGAATAGTAAGAGTGTACCCTAGTGTCGGGGTTACGATGCCTCCACACATCCATCATTCCCTAGCTCCTTGTCCATGGTTCCAACATCTGAGCCCCTGCAGATGCATTTGTGTCACCTAATGGTGGGAATGAGCAGTCTAGAGTTGTGTCCAATACATTATCAAAATCCCTTCCTATTATCCTGGGTGTATCACACCAGCCAGACAGCACTGCTGATAGTGAAGTTCAGAAGGGTCCCTGTTCTGTGTTAGGTGCATATACATTGCCTATTACTAGGCATTTCCCATCTAATTTACCTTTAAGGAATATATATCTGCACCCATGGTCTATGATCACATCATCCACCAAAAGAGGGGGATGAGGGGGGGTGGCCAAGATGGCGACAGAGTGAGACGTGTCTCTCCACCGCTCCGTCCCTGCAGTGCCGATTTCCTCCTGCCACCCCTGTTATGCGCATGGCGTCAGGCCGAAAACCAAAAGCTGAGCCCTGAGAGTGATCCAGGGATTCCTCGACAGAAGTAAGGAGGCCCCCGGAGTGCCGGATCGAGCTATACGACGGGAGAGGTGGAGGCCTGTGGCCTTCTTTGGGAGCGGTGGAGCACTGAAAGGTGTGGGGCACGACGGCGAAGAGCAGAAAGACTGCTGTTTGACACCTGGCCCCCAGCCGACCCGAAGCCCACAGCAAGATTCGACAGCTGGAGCCGAGCACGGCCAGGGGCCTGCAGCCAGGGAGAGCACAGCAGCGGGGCATGGCTGTGCCCAGCGGTCGCCAAGACCCGATCCGCCAGGCCTGCACACACGCTGTGGGAGCTGTTGGGGTTGATGCCGCTGCCACGAGTGTGGGGGCCATACTCAGCCCCCGCGAAGAGCTCGCCCCGCGTGGCCTGTGGAGGCGGCCGGGCTAGGACCGGGTGCGACCTGGGGTCTACCCGGCATGTCCCATTCGCTGGCGGCGGACCTGGGAGACGCCCGTTACTAGACCCAGTGAACAAGGACCAGAGGCGGCGGCTAGCACACAGCGATACGGGGTCTACCAGGGGCAGACAAGGAGGCAAAGCACACATTGAGCCCCCTGAATGAGCGGAACGGGGTCGGTTAAGCACAACGAGAAGTGCTGATGCCTAAAGCGGGGCCTGCTGGGGGCTACCAATGGCAGTTACTGCAGGGACGAGCACCTTTAGAAATTGAACAGCTCACAAACACTAACCCGTATAAGGCCATAGTCCCCCTGGGCCTGGAGACAATGATGGGAAGACACCCCCACCCCAGAGAATACAGCGGCCTCAGAGGTGACGCTCTGGACCGCGCAGGGGAGCGCACACACCTAATAGAGGAGTGCTCCTGATTAACTGTAAGAGAAGGAGAGCCAAGCGCTGCGGTCGAGGGCAGAGCGGAGCATTATGCAGGCGAGAGAAGGGCCAGTGCTAATGACAGGAAAGCCAAGAGGGAGGCGCACCTCAGAAGAGGAGGCCGGGGACAGTCTTTACAGGTGACACTACAGAAACGCAGGCAGTGGCCTCTGGGTGGCGGCGAGGGGAGCTGGGTCTGGCCGGGACAGTAGCTGCCGACCTCAATAGAAGCCCAGACCGATCAGAGGCAAGGAGGTGCCCGTTGGCCCCCCAAATAGAGGCCACCAGGCACCAGAGCCCACAGCAACTCCGGGGGCCTTCTGGAAATAATCAGATAATTCAAAACCTAAAAGAGGGATAAAGAGAGAGACCAAGACTCTGTTAGCAACACAGACAATACTTGCACCCAAGCCTGAGTAACGGGGTCCAGTGGTCACAGCAGCAGAAACAAGGCCTGTACACTTGTGCCGGAGCGAGACTACCCACCAGGGCTTAAGGGCTGGGTGCGACTGGGGTTGGCTTGCTCAGAATCAAGAGAAACCGGGGTTGCCTCGGGCTGCTTGCCTTCCCTGCCCCATATCCCATGAACAATGGCGACGGCGAGGACAAAGAAGGGGGGCCCCATTAAGGAAATATTTGCAAAAGCAGGAGGCTCTCAGGAGGCAGAGACCAAGGGAGGACAAAGCAGAGCGACCTCCCCACTCGCAGAGGACCCAGAGGCTCCAGTCACACGCTCCTATCTAGAGGCCTTATTTTCAGGCCTACGAGAAGACCTCCTGCAAGTCAAAAGGGACTTGACGAGCGAGATGCACGTGATCCGGAAAGACGTCACAGATAAAGGGGATAGAGTGGACACGCTAGAAGAGCAGGGAACAGTATCAAGAGACGAAGGAATAAAGCAACTACAGCAAGAAATCCTCCGCCTATCAGAACAACAATTAGATCTCCAAGCAGACATGGAGGATTTGGAAAATCACTCCAGACGTAACAACATTCGGATCCAGGGAGCCCCTAGAGACGCGGAAGAAGGGAGTATCGAGACTTACGTAGCTGAATTGTTTGCACAGATGCTCGGTGACACCTCCGCAGAAGTCATCCGACTAGACTGGACCCACAGAGTTGGCATCTGGGGCCCAGGGAAGGCACGTTCATAGGACATCTTGACATGCGTCCACAACTTTGCTCTCAAAGAAAAGACTCTGAGGAAATCACGGGAATCACCAACAATACAATTTAAAGACCAGACATTACACCTGTTTCAAGATTTAGCCAATTCCACGATACAGAAACGGAGAGAGTTCCGGCCGATGAAGGTGACGACAAAAAAGTGCCCTACTTTTGGGGTCACCCATTCAGCCTGATTTTCCAGTGGCAGGGCCAACTCAGACAACTCCGCTCCCTATCGGAAGAATGTGAACTTATCCAGATAGACCTTCCAGAGGAACCCTGATGCTTGGTACAGTCCGGCAGACAAAAACTTGACAACAGATGGAGCTGGCGAAGAGTTCCTGGGGGATGCCGGGGCTCGGCCCTGAACCCGGAGACTATAGCGTTTGAAAGGAAAGCACTGCAAGCCGGGGATACTAGTTACAATGATCCGGCTTGAGTTGAGGCGACAAAGCATTCAGTGAGAGAAGGTGGCAGGGGTGGGGGTAGGGTGGGGGGCGGGGTGGTGAGTCCAGATGCTGTTATATTCCATATAGGTACCCCAATATAGGCTCAGGTAACATCCTACCCTCTCACCTATATTCTCCCCTTCATTACACACATAATGGTTCTTGGGGACTGACCTTTTACCTAGATACGACATTGCACACAGAATGCAGGGTTTTCCCTAGTAAAAGCCTCATACAATATGCATGAGGATTCTTGGAAACTCAGCAGGACTACCATCTCCTGCATAATAACTATGTATAAGGTTCATCCTAAGTCCGACAATGGTACAGCAAGGTAGAACCCCTGGGGACACCTTTGGGTATATAAACATCACATCTTGCTGAGATAGTCAGAGGAGAACAAGGACTTCCCTGCTGACACACTTATGCGAGACGCTGAGGCTCCTGCATGCAGATACTCCAGCTCGCAGTGGTCTGACATCCCTCGCGGGGGGTCCAGCTCGAGACCAGGATGGGGTCCCACAGTCTCTTACTTCAGGTAATGAGGTTGACTTTATCCTAGAGGGATTCTTGGCTGCACACCTACATACATGCTAGGTACACCTAGGTACATCTAGTTAGGACCGCATCGTAGGAGTACGCATTTTACTGTCATGTATTTTATATACCTGCCTGTATCCATGGTTGTAGCACAATGGTAGAAATCTACCATCCTTTTACTCTGTTAGTGCTTCTAATCATTTATATCTGTTTCTGTCTAATGGTTGTTTCAGCACACCTATTTTACACAAGAATGACGACTGTTCAATAAATGCTTATTGAGAAACGTCCACACCGTTTATTCTGTGTATCTCTCTGAGACGAAGTGAGCACGAGTGACTGAGCGAAAAGTAGTACACTGTTTCCACGATCCTGAGAGATCAGGGTTGTCATGTACAGTAGTTGCGAAGAACTATTCTCTCCTTGGTAAGAGGGGTTTCTAGTGGCACTGTGAGCTAGCTGGTATGCAGGCTAACATACCCGGTGGAGGTGTCTAGAAACAGTCTGGACACCAATCCCGCAGTGTATTTTGTCTAAACGCGCAGATCCTATATAGGATTATAGGAACTACACGACATGGTGCCCAATGTTGGTTTGATACTTATTTAACGGTCAAATATGAGTAGTTCAGTCGTGCTATTCTCAGAGAACCCTACTCACATTTCCCCAGAGATGTCAGGAGTGGGAGGGAACAAAAATCTGCCGCAGCTGAGTAGGCAAATCCTATATATTGGCTGTAGGTTATTCAAGCTTGAAGGACACTTTGTTCCTATTGTGCATAAAACCTTATCTCAGTGCCCTTGAAAAACTCTTCATACTAAAAACAATGACTGAGCAAAATGACACTGTGCGTGCACTACATCTCTCAGTCCAAGACGAAGAGGAAGGAGATGAAATACAAATTTCTGAAAATGTTAGAAATGCCATCACCCTAAAACTAGCAGCATTTGGTTTATCAGCTAGGGGTGGGCCAGTAACCTTTGTGATTGAGGCACATGAATCATATAGAACAGAGGTATTCTATTCATGGGTTAAATTCTCACAAGCAGATGCACGAACAAACACATTCCATTATTATATGGAAGATGACATACCGAACGAATATTGTCCGTATGAGGACATTGAAGTTCCGCTCACCTACCAGGAGCATATAAACTGGTTTAAAGGTGCCCTTCCCCATACAAGAGATAAAGTAAGAGTTGGTCCGCTCGGAAGAGACGGAGCAAGATTGCCAGTATTAGCGGCCTATACACCACATCCCAACATTGACATGCCAGTAGGAGACTTATGTACACTTCATAAAGAACTAATAAGACTTTACAGAAACATGACACAGTTTGTGATGAGAACACTCACACTGCAGCTAGCCATAGCTGTACCAACAGGTAAAATTCAAACATCCACAACTAAAATAACACCACAAACACTACACACAGTCAAGGGTAAGATGCCCACTAAACGTGAAGAAATGCCATTCTGGATAGCTAAAAAAAATAACACAGCTAGAGGCAGTATTTCCACACACAAGCCCTCAAGAAAAACACAGAATACTAACAATCTGCTTGCCCATGAGGATAACTCTCTAGATAGAGGATTGTACCACTTGGGGTACAGTTTGCACTGCCATATATACCAGGACTCATGGTATCCCTTCATTAGCAGTAATACCAGATGTATTAAGACAAATACAGAACGAGTATAGAGCAGAACCTGCTCTTAACTTAGGGATGAAATTACTAGGCAATTTTGTCCAGGTATCAGCTATAATATTAGCAAACATTAAAAGGGAGGCAGCAGTGGTGGCAATACGCCAACGCCTGAGGGATTTCACTCCTTTATAAAAGAAACGTGAATTACCCAAAATTATTGAAGACACCTATGCAGAATTAGGTAGAGATAGTTTGGGAGTTAGAGCAGTAAAACCTCAACTGATGGGTGGTCCCGAAAAGTATAACACCAAACGAACACCTGCTTCTTCAAAAAGAAATGGGATAATAACAAACAACAAAAGAATAGAAAGAATAGATCTAAATCCAGAGGTAGGAATAGAAATAACATAAAAAACCTGACAGGTATCAGGACACTGATACATGTTCCTTTAGTTCCTTTCAGGGTTTGTGAAAAAACTCCCAGTTCCTATGGGTATGGCCTCAGCGCTTGGCTGACGCTCGAACTGTTAAAAAAGATTTGCGAGTCTTTATAGGGACATACGCAGTTGGCACATTACACTCTGACCGTGGCTCCGCGTTTAGCTCTAGGGCTTACAAGGAAGCCATGGGAAGTTTGGGTGTTGCATTGCGGTACTCCTCTCCATACCATCCAGAGGGAAATTTGGTTGTGGAGAGGAAAAAGCGGGAATTAAAGCAATCTTTAACAGCAAGGGTATTAGGCTCGGGTGGTAGTTGGGTCAACTATTTATATGGGGTACAGCGAGCCCTTAACAACATGCCAAGAAGTTCTCTAGGGGGTGTCACTCCTTACGAGGTCCTATTTGGGACGAGAATGTGTGTACCTGATCTCGATTGTGAAAGCACAGTGGCAGAAGAAAAACATTTTGACATCAATAAACATCTGGCTGTTTTACAGGATCTCAATGAATTCCCAGCACTACAAAGCAACGTGCAAGTGAAACGGACCGTCACTGGGGAAGTCAAGTCAGTCACAGCAAGACCTGCCTGGATCCCTAAAGTCGGGGATCTGGTCAGAGAAAAGATTGTGGGCAAGAAAGAATTTGGGCCATCCTACAGAAAGCCTGTACTTGTCCTGGCCGTTGAAGGAACAAGAACTGTACTTCTACCGCCTCTTGCTGGAAAAAAGGAGAAGAGATTCATCTCCATTGATCTGATTAAACCGCACTTTGTGGCTGATACTGAATAGTAGGCCTCGTGGGCTCCTGGGTAGCCGACGCCCTCCTCTCGCTACCATACAGCAAGTTCAGACAGAATGGCTCATCACGTTTGAAGAGTCTCCTATACGGAATGATGGACAATGCATCAATGCTATGGAACTCATTTCTCTTGAACCAGAAATTGAAAATACGAATGAAAGACAAATTTCAATTCGACCTAACGCCGATGTCTACATCAATATGCCTCAACAAGAGACGTCGACAAATTCAACTAAACATGCTGAGCTACCTAAAATAGATCGAACTGCATCTGGCTATTTCATTGACTTTGATACCTTTCCTCTGGATCCCAGTGAACCCGAAACAATGCCAGCCCCAATATCTCGTCAACACCAAATCAAAGACTTCTTTGTTTTTCTGAAAAGACATACCTAGTATCACCTTGGCTCCAGCTTTGGATAGTTACGGGTATACTGTTTTTTCTTTTCTGGGTAGGCCTAGTAACTGTTTTCTGCTTACTTATTAATGGAACATATCTCCAACAAAGCTCTGCAACAATATCAGAGGATGACACAGATGAACATGATTACTTCCCAATGGACTGCTATAACTATCAATCATAGGTTTGTTGAGCACGACTCTTCACCCTTAAGGGTCTCAAGGCGCTGGGGAAGAGGGGGGGTGCAGGCTCCAGTCTATCAGGGAGGGCATTACAGAGATCTAGAGTATGATATAGAGGAAAAACTAACTTAAGGGTAAAATAAAGACTTTGGGCCCGATTCACAAAAGTAATCTGAGACAAAATCCTACCTTTACGACTTTCGGTATTCACAATAGGCATTTAGTAGTAGTAAAGTTAGGATTCCTAACTTTACTACTCCTAAACTGAGACAAAATCCTACCTTTGCGACTTTCGGTATTCACAAAAGGCATTTAGGAGTAGTAAAATTAGGATTCCTAACTTTACTACTCCTAAACTGAGACAAAATCCTACCTTTGCGACTTTCGGTATTCACAAAAGGCATTTAGGAGTAGTAAAGTTAGGATTCCTAACTTTACTACTCCTAAATGCCCTTTAATCCTAACTTTACGACTTTCGGTATTCACAAAAGGCATTTAGGAGTAGTAAAGTTAGGATTCCTAACTTTACTACTCCTAAATTGAGACAAAATCCTACCTTTACCACTTTCGGTATTCACAAAAGGCATTTAGGAGTAGTAAAGTTAGGATTCCTAACTTTACTACTCCTAAATGCCCTTTAATCCTAACTTTACGATTTTCGGTATGCGCAAAAGGCAGTTAGGAGTAGTAAATTTAGGATTCCTAACTTTACTACTCCTAAATGCCTTATGTGAATACCGAAAGTCGCAAAGTTAGGATTTAGTCTCAGATTTTTTTTGTGAATCGGGCCCTTTGAAATATTGTATTCGGATGAAAACCAAGATATGAGATGGGATTGTTGTTTAAAGTTTTGAAAAGACTGAAAGAGATTACATGCAGTGACAATTTTATGAGCCACATTGGTGGAGATGATTTTGATTTTAATTGTTCACAATTTTATTTTTGTTTTTATTTTTTTCTGCCTATTCTACAAGAGAAGAAGCTAAAGAAGAAATTCATTTTTGCTACAATCCTTTTGTTTTTGCTTTTAAATTTTGTTCCCTTTTGTGATTTTGGTCTCTAACATGAAGATGGGATACAGCACTTGCTGTAAAATTTTAAAGGATGACATTAATTCCTTTATTATTAGTAATTTTAGTTTGCCTCTTGGTGTGCTTACGCTTTCTTGTGGAAAATGTTTCAAAACATACAATTAGAGATACTGCAATTAAAATTAATCATAGGGAATTAGAACAAGGGATACCAGTACATGAAAAAGCATTTAGTTAGTGACTTTAGAGATTATGTGTACACAAGAATAATCAAGGAGTATGTTGAAATTAAGAGGGTTAGCAATTGTTTTGTATTTTTCTTCCTAAGTCGGCTGGGGAACTGGAAACCTACGGGCAACTGAGCTTTCTTACCCACTGTCCTGCAGTGTGTTTGTAGCTATCTTTAATTATGAGGAATTTCTTACTCCATACCCAACTAATTTTAATGTGACACTGGAGATTCTATTTATTAGTATAAAATGATAAAGTGATGCAATATGGTAAATATGAAGGAGAGTACTCACAAGGCCCAGGCAATCAGGGTACCCCTATCCTGTTCCCTTCTATCTAATCTCATTTTATTTTCTAGGACTTGAGAACAGCGTCCCTGAGTCCAAAGATGGTGGCTGCAACTTTTCTTTTAGGTTGCGACCAGTCAATCACAATGCACAGTTGATCTTGTAGATCCCGGTATCCACTGTGGTTAATCACAGCCAACCAATCACAACACAAAAGGACACACTGATTCTCTGTGGTGAATCTGTGGTGCTCTATAAACCTACATTGTCAACCTAAATGTCAACCTAAATTCTCCAAAGCCACTGAAATCACAAAAAGAACACGTTCTGGACCTAGATCCAGCTTTCTACTAAATTAGCTGTAATTCCGTTCTGCTGTTTTGGCTGTAGCTGTGTCTAATTTTCCCTTGGCAAATTGCACGGGGTAATGTGTTTTCGGACCCCCTATTGATCTTGGCCACTGCTTGATGGATTACCCCAAAAGTTCCAGAAAGGAGTCCCTTAAACACAATTAAAAAAATAAAGCATTCTGATTGACCTAGGGTGTTTTTCCATTCAGCCTAGAGGGACTTTTCCTAATCCCATGGAAACGTGAGCTTGGCTGCTTGCAAGGGGTTGAACTCAGGTCCCTGTGCAGCAGCCTCCCCACACCGCACACAGCCGAAGGCTCTAAAGTACCGATTCATCACTTCCTTGTCAGGCAGTGCTATTTACAGCAACACTGCGCATGTTGGGAGAGCAAGTTATAGTTACTTTAAGGCACGATTTATAGTTCGTTAAGATAACAATAACTGGTGAATTTCCATGTTTGTTTCAGTATAAAACGTTATAATTATTTATATAAATAGATATTTATTTGTATGTATAGATAGATAGATAGATAGATAGATAGATAGATAGATAGATAGATAGATAGACAGACAGATAAGTAGATATATACAGAGACCTGATTTTGGGAAGCATTTCCAGCACCTCCAAAGCGACTTGCTGCCCTCTACTGCAGAAACAAGTGTCTAGAGTTGCACAGCACAGGCTGTAACAGAAACAGAGAAAAAATAAAGACTACTACTGAAGTAAGTGTTATCATGCACTGCGTTTACCATGATGCAATGGGGCAAACTGAGTGCTGGGATGTGAGGCAGTATGCTCCCACCCTCTATAGAAATGTATTCACTGAAAGAACCAAAGGTTAATGTTATAGTTAGGTGAATTTGTCAAATGCAACATTAACGTTTTTAACAAAAAAAAAAACAGAAATTTCCCAGCTATAGTTAACAGCACTTACTATAACTTGAGCCCCCTCCATGCACTGTATATGACATCACTCATGACATGTTCTATGACATCATTTATGTCATCACTGATGACATTTTCAATGACATCATTGATGACATTACTGATGACATCATACAATGAGTGTGCTAGTTTGTTTTATAGCTTAGTGACAGAAAGGACCATATTACTTGTCCCCCTAATTTTGTACAGCCTGTGTCCAGCTAATGGGTGTAAGTGTTTACAAATCACATGTGCTCCTATTGCACCATAGGTGTACAGAGGTAATGAACATGTATACATTTTTGTATTCAAGAATAACTCTGTGTGCAGGTGACAGTTCAATTGTGTGTAGTATTTTCCACACACATTTTTTGGCTTTACAGAAAAAGTTTTCAACAGGAGTAAGATTCTACATAGTAGATACTCACTTTTGTAAGCAGCCCTGAGTTATTAGACAGAATGGCGTCAGCATGAGTTTCTACATAGCATATTAGACTATGTGCATCAGGTACTAACCTATGTATGTGCTTGTTTTGCTTGAGAAATGGGCTATTTGTAACGTTTTAACCACAGTATGAAGGGTGCCGGCAGCATGATGTTTAGCACCTTTTGATCTTGGTTATTTTTAACACATAGTGTATCAATCAATCAAATGAAAATCATCTTTATTCGGTCATTGTAGGACCATAAAAGCACAGGAGAAAACATTTACATCTTCATAAAATATAAACAACACCCTAAAAGCATCATACAACAGATAATCATTAAAATGCATCGATTCTTCTCAATTTCAGAGCAGCAATGATATAACTGAGAACAGCAGTGCAGACATCGAGTGATTCTAAGCTTTACAGATAGAACAAGCCCTCTCTGTAAGAATTAAAGTGCTTATGTAGTAGGCCAGGGCGTAAAAAGCGCAATCTAAGAGAGTCAAATAAAGTACAAAATAACATAAAATTAACAGTTGATTGAACAGTTACAGGGGCAATGTGGGAGGGAGAGAGACCAGGAGCCCACTACTGGGAAAGCCAAATGGTAATTAACTATATTTAGTCTAAATCTAGTGAGATAAAATCTGTGCTCTGGATTTACTATCCAGTTCAGATAAGGCTCCATATCGGATCATGTGAATATCTGCATATATCTTGGAACTGTAGGCATATCAAGGGATTTTTCTAGTCTAATTCCCTCATTGTAATTTTCATAGCTCCCCTTGACTTCCATTTTAAGATCAGGTGTTATACTTTGCTGTGACTCAAAGAGATGACTATACCGCAGGCTATAGAAGGTGTTTCGCACATAAGCCAACCATGGGATAGCAGTCATGTTATCTAATTTTAAACAATCTAGTAATACCTTCTGCGAGAAGTCTGCATTCGGGGAGCTCCATAGCTTTATCCATAATAGAAGGGGTGCCATGGAGATTCGGTCCTCCATGAACCCTATACCCAATTCCAAATGTGCAATAAGGCTTGAGGAGGATTTAGGACTGGCCAGAAGCCTGCACAAAAACCTATTTTAGTGTACTTGAAGTTTTGTGCAGGCTGTACAGCCCCAGACTCCGGCTTCATAAGTGCCCACTGATAGGCACTTACTTTTATAAAGTTGAACCTTTTCGTACACCGGTTTGTGGCCTAACCCTTTTGCAAATCTAAATATTGCATCTTCAGCTGCACACATCTTTTGAGCCCTTTGGATAAGTAACCCGTCCCATGATCCATTTGTCTCCAATAAAATACCAAAGTAGTTGAAAAAAAGAACTTTTTCAATTTGTGCCCCACCCCCAATAAAAAAAAAGGTTTTGATTTGGTGCGTTTTGAACCACAGGTCATCATAAAAGATTTTGACTGATTTACCTTAAGTTTTAATCTCAGCATAAAATCACTAAACTCGTTCAGAAGCTTTTGAAGGGCATTTGCGGTCAGACCTAAGAGAACCGCGTCATACGTATAGAGCAGCACAGGGACTGCCTGCATACCAATCCTAGGAACATCATCACAGCAAGCCCTTAAAGTGGTGTCTAGGGAATTCATGTATAAAAAAAAGAAAAGGCGCCAATATACAACCTTGTCTCACCCCTCTAATCACATTTATTGGGGCTGTACAATCCCCATTCTGTGTAGAGTGCACCCTCATTGTGGAGTCCCTATGCATGCGTTTTACCAGATCCACTAGATGGGGATCAATACCCGCCTGATCCATTAGATCCCATAATATGCTCCTATTTACAAGATCGAAAGCACAGGAGAGGTCCATAAATGCCATTTGATTAGCCCTTCCCCTGGCTTTGGCATATTTGCCTATGATGAGAGTTAGAGTAAGGGTTTTTTCTACAGTCCCTAGACCTTGTCGAAAGCCATACTGGGCAGGGTAGAAAAAAGAGCTAGCCTCTGCCCAGTCCTCCTTTTTGCCCAGGATTACCCTCCCAGGATCATTACCGTGGAATCAATCAACGAGATTGGGGGATAACATGCAGGGCAGTTGCGATCCCCTTTCTTATAGATGGGTACAATGATGGATTTACTCCATAAATCTATAGGGTCGACTTTCACTGCAGCCCTCAATACAAAGAGTGTGTTTTTGGCAACTGTTGTATAGAGTGTACACTGTTCTACCTAGATAATTATTAATACTCTGTGGTGTATTTCTCATGAAAGTTTCAGTGTTTGCTAACAGTGTTGTATAGAATGGACTTTCTCCATAGAGTAAACACTGTTTACAGTAAACAATTCTCTACTAATATCGACTTCATTTCTCAATGTAGGTTTGGTGTGTGTCAGGGGTTTCATACAGATAAAAACTGTCTGCGGTACCGCATTTGTTTTGGAACTGACAGTCACTATTTTTAGGAACTTGGCTTTCTGTGAACAGTTGTATATAGATTGACCAGGTGTAAATTGTATGGTATATGGTCAATGTTGTGCATAATGCATACTTTCTACATCCAAGGGAGTTGTATCTGTGATGGCAGTAATGACACCTGATATTCTCCTGAGATATTTAGTAATTACTGTCAACCCTCCACTGACATTATAATTTATAGAGGACTATGCTGGGAAACGAAGCTTGGATGATATCGTCAGTCATGTCATCAGTGATGTCATCAATGATGTCATTTGAGATCTCATCAGTGATGTTATAAATGATGTCATAGAACATGTCATGAGTGATGTAATTTGTGAGGTCATAAGCAGTGCATGCCGACAAATTATAGTTAGTGCTGCTAAATATAACTGGTCAATTTCTGTGTTTTTTTTTTAGTTCAAAACAGTAATGTTGTCAGTGACAAATTCAACTAACTATAAAATAACTGTGACCTCTTTTTACAGTATATATCGGTCGCCAGTAGGTAGTTATAGTTAGGACCAAAGTTTCCATAGGAAAAGCTTTTTTTGTGCTGCCAATGACTTTTACGCTGCTTGACGAATATTCACAAAATGGTCAAAAAGTTGCCCCTTTTTTATTTAGCTGCTGTGTTGATAGTTTTCGGGTTGATCCATGAGGCGAAGGCAAGAAAAAAGGGGGGTCCTATGACGATTGTTCATTTCTTAAGCATGACTACAGCCCAACCCGCTGAACAGAATTACACCAAATTTGGCAGAAAGCTACATGTTGGTCCAGGAAGCGTTTGTGATTTGGTGTAAATCCTTTCAGTAGTTTCAGAGATATTTTAGTTAAAAAATATAGATATCTGGGAGCCCAAAATCCTACTGAAATGCTACTGAAATTTGATTGGCTGCCAACATTTCAACCAGAAAGTGTTGGCAGCCATCTTGGAGCTTGGTTAAACCAAGTCCCACAAAAACTGTAAGAAAAAGAAAAAGAGGCAGGTTAGAAACACCATGACCCCTAGGCTCTCGCTTGCACAAAGCGGAGCAGAATTGCTTTTGGACAGAGGAAGCTGCATGTTAGCAGCTCCCGCTGTCCAAAAGCAATGCCAGATCCCACAGGATGCGGGGAGCCGGCTATATATATATATACAGAGAGACAGATTTATATATAGAGAGAGAGGTGAACATAACCTGATGTGCTTAACATGATGTAAATACTCCTGATGTACTAGTTGGTGAAGTAACAATTAGAATTCCATAATAAGGTCGTGCAAAGCCGAGCAAGCCATTGGAGGCTAAATCAAAGGTGGACGCACAACAGCATCCCAGATATTGCACATCTCCGGGAGGATGTGCAGGTTAAACTACAAGCTCTTCCATCGATGCAAGACACTCAAGGGGGAACAGTCTGCAAAGGCCAAGTACATGTAGCCTGGGACTAAAAAGTGCTAACGAATGAGAACATAAGATCATCTAAGGCCCGGCTGCTGAGCATGGAAATTACAAAAGAATAATGATCTACAGGTCATATTCCCAGAGACTCATCAGGCTCTCAGTTTAGTTAACATGGAACTGCTGGGACCCTGCTGCAGCGTGTTGTTTATCCATAGTACAGTGATATACTGACACTCTAATGGGTCAAAAGTCCTCTTTAAAAATGTATAATAAATACAAATCATTTGCCTTATGGTGAACCAATGCTTTTGATCTTGTGGTTTTCTTGGTGTGCTAGTTTCCATCCTAAGCAGACAGTGAGCAGATGTGCAAGCCCAGGGGCTACTGCCTGTCTTTCAGCAGATGTATGTAAGGAAGAGGTTGATTTCATTTTGGATGATAAATGGTGGTGGGTGAAGGACACTTGTAGCAGCGGCCACAGTCATGTCCCATGCATCCACGATGCCAATGTCCAGATCCTGCAGCAGGGTGTTCATGATTTGGTAATGAATGTAGGCATTGAAGTCATTCATAGGTTCCAAATTTTCATGTTCAAAAGAAGTATTCTCAGTTTTGATGACGACTTTCGTCTCTGGGTTTCTTAGAAGAAGTTGCTGTATGGCTCTTCGGATGTTGATCGCTCGTCGAATGAAGATGTGTAGAGGGAATGGTCTGAAATGTGCGCCAACTGTAAAAGCAATGACTGTATGTTTATTCCCTCCTATATGAGCAATCTGTTCAGGAAGAGTCTTGTCACCCGTCAATGCCAATGAATAAAAATCACGGAATATGAATGGAATCCCATGTTTCTGGAACTTGATTTGGATGTTTCTGTCAGTGTCCACATTTAGACGAGGTTTTTCCCAGTCATAGCCGTGGAGGTCAAGATCCTTCAGATCTGAAATGTGAAAACAAGACATTCTTACTGTATAAATTCTGTAGATTAAAAGGCCTCCTGGGATGGGAAACAAGGTGTTAGACCATTAGAAAGAAAAATACCTGAATGGATAAAACAAATTGTTACAATCTATAAACCATGTGGCATCAAAGGCATTCTGAAAGGTCTGTTTATTAATAAGCAATATTAACTTTGTTTTATGTAGTGCTTCATAACTTATTTATGCCTTTTCTAAGCACTGTAAATAGTAGATGGTATCATTACTCAAGTTATGGTATATTATATATCGACCTACACAAGGAATGAATGCTGAGACTTTTTTTCTTTGGATATGAAATTCATGGCTTAATGCAGGTTGCATTTTGTCATCAGCAATTGTTAAACTCAATAAACTATCTTGCTGATTGTAATATCGTTATGCTCTCTGTTGTAAGTTATTATGTAACTATACTTAACATATTTGTGTGATACGCTGAGGCTAATGTGTGTAACATAGGGCAGAGGTCAGGAAATGTAGCCCAGAAGGATGTGAATAACTATCTTACCTGCTTGAATGTATATTTGTCACACTGGAATAAATTCTAAAAGCACGGATCATTAATTTAAAAATCATTAACTATTATTATTATTATTATTTAGTCTTATAAGGCGCACAGCTACCAAAAAGGTTTCCCGGCGCCGCTCGACAAGAAAAAGAGGAAAGAGTTTATTAATTAAACAACCAAGTTATTAAGTGTTTACCAGCAATTTATTGGTTAAACAACCATGTTTTTAAGAGTTTGCGAAAATTGCTGAAAACAGTTTCGTTCCTGAGAGGTGGAGGAAGGGAGTTCCACAGATGAGGACCCAGGTAAGAAAAGGACCGGCCGCCCATTCGTGACAGTCTGATCCTTGGAACTGAGAATTTAACCTGGGTGGAAGAGAGCGTGATGGTATATAAGGATGGACGATGGCCTTTAAGTATTGAGGGGCACTACCAGACTTGACTTTGAACATATAGCTCAGGGCTTTGAATTTCACACGATTCTCAACCCTGAGCCAATGAAGATCACGGAGAGAGCTTGAGACTGAGGCCATTCTAGGGGTCTGACAGAGCAATCTGGCCGCTGCGTTCTGCACCACTTGCAATCTGCGTATCACATCCTTATTGGCGCCTAGATATAGGATGTTGCCGTAATCCAGTCTAGATGTCATAAGAGCCTGGACTACAGTTCTTTGAGTGGAACTTGGCAACATCCAGAGGATTTTCCTAAGCCATTTAAGGATGGCAAAGCAGATAGATGCCACCTTCACTGCTTGCTGCTTCATTGACAGCTGGTCGTCAATGATAATATCCAGATTGCGAACTTGAGTAGTGGGTTGAGGGAGAATTCCCATTTCAGGCGGCCAGTGCTGGGGGCCCCAAAGGTCCTTGTTATTTCCCAAAATCAGTACCTTAGTTTTTTCGCCATTGAGTTTTAGCGAATTGGCTTGCATCCATCCAGCAATTTTCCTCAGACCCGTCTGAAGAGATGATGTCTTAGATGTCCTGTCCGCCGACAAGGAAAAAATGATTTGGGTATCGTCGGCGTAGGAAAAAATCGACAACCCAGCTTCTTCAGCAATAGTTGCCAAAGGCTCAACATAAACATTAAACAATAATGGACTCAAAATGGAGCCCTGTGGAACTCCATAAGGTGAAGAAAAAAGTTTTAGATGCAGCCTCAGAAGAGAAAACCTGGAACGTGCGATTAGTCAGAAAGTCACCAAGCCAATTAAGGGCTGGGCCAACAATGCCCAATGATCGCAGGGCTTTCAGTAACACGGAATGGGAATTAACTACCTGTTAAGTCCCACTGAAGCAACTGTGAGATCAAATGGAATAGCTCTGTAGCCCACCATCCTACACCCATCACACCATTGTGCCCTCTCAGAGCACTGTCCACTGTAGACCATGTGAGAGATAAGCAGTACCTAGTTCATGTGCCATCACCAGGCTATTCTCATCCATGACCCATGGCGAGAAGAGCTGTGTCCGATTCATATCCATTATCAAACACCACTGTCCACTCGTGCACCCACCAAACTATAGTCTATCATGACCCTAGAAGAAAAGAGACATAGCTCTTTCATAGCCTCCTTCACATCAACGAACATGACCAAGCCATGTGCTCTCATGTCCGTGCGAGAAAAGAGTCATGGCACCTAAATTCCCTCTCACGTCAAGGGGAGAAAAGAGTCATGACACCTCCATACCCTCATATGTCTATAGGAGAACTGAGTCATGCCACTTCAATTCCTCTCATGTCCATGGGAGAACAGAGTCATGAGACCTCTATACCCTCTCTTGACCATAGGTGAACAGTCATGAGACCTCTATACCCTCTCATGTTCATGGGAGAAAAAGTCTTGACACCTTATACTCTCTCATATACAAGGGAGAAAAGATTCATGGCACCTCTATACCCTCTCATGTTCATGGGAGAAAAATATCATGGCACTTCTATACCCTGTCATGTCAATGGGAGAAAACAGTCATGAGACCTCTATACCCTCTCATGTTCATAGGAAAAGAGATTCATGGCACCTCTATACCGTCTCATGGGAGAAAAGAGTCATGGCACTTCTATACCCTGTCATGTCAATGGGAGAAAAGAGTCATGCCACTTCTATACCCGCTCATGTCCATGGGAGAACAGAGTCATGAGACCTCTATACCCTCTCATGTCCATAGGAGAAAAGAGTCATGAGACCTCTATACCTTCTCATGTTCATGGGAGAAAAGAGTCATGACACCTCTATACCCTGTCATGTTCATGGGAGAAAGGAGTCATGATACCTCTATACCCTGTCATGTTCATGGGAGAAAGGAGTCATGACACCTCTATACCCTCTCATGTTCATGAGAAAAAAAATCATGGTGCCCTTTTACCCTCCCATGTCCACAGAAGAAAAGCCATGGCACCTCTATACCCTCTCAGGTTCATGGGAGAGAAGAGTCATGCCACTTTATACCCTCTCATATCCATGGGAGAACAGAGTCATGAGACCTCTATATCCTCTCATGCTAATGGGAAAAAAGAGTCATGACACCTCTTTACCTCACATGTTCATGAAAAAAGCAGTTGTGGTGCCCTTTTATCCTCTCATGTCCACGGAAGAAAAGCCATGGCACCTCTATACCCTCTCAGGTTCATGGGAGAGAAGAGTCATGACATATCTACATCCTCTCATGGTCATCAGAGAAAAGAGCCATGACACCTATATACCCTCTCATGCCCATGGGAAAAGAGTCATGACAACTCTAAACCCTCTCATATCCATCGGAGAAAAGAGTTATGATGTCTCTATACTCTCTCAGGTTCATGGGAGAAAAGAGTCATGACACCTCTATACCCTCTCAGGTTCAGGGGAGAAAAGTCATAACACCTCTATACCCTCTCATATTCCTGGGAGATATGTTTTGCTCTTTGTTAAATTAAGCGACTCTCAGAAAACATAGATCATTTGCTGTAATGCAAGAAGATCCCTTAGGTACTTTTCAAACTAAGCAAAGCACACTACATTGAATGTGTTGTTTAATTGTCAGTATTCCTAATTTTGGTCTCTTCTCAGGCATTTGGGTGTGTTTTTAAGTCAGAAGACAATACAAGCTATTATGTTTTGTACCCTTTGCAGTTTGCAGACCTCGTTTTCAGGGAGAATTTGAGTAGGCCAGCATGCAATACTGTATTCTAGATTGTTTCACTGCTGAAGCTAATAGCTAACAGTGCTCAAAGGGCAAAAACTAACCTGCCTTTGGATAAGGCATACAGGTGGAAATTTGTTGACTTCACCCAGGCTGGCACTTGGGGAACAAAGAAATACTTGACATCAAACTAAACCCCTAAATTGGAAGTCAGGTACATAGAGGCAGGAATAAAACTGTGGGTGGACGTAACTGGCATAATTCCCTCCAGAGTAATAATTTGTGATAACAGCAGAATTATGCGTAATTATGTGTAATTTCGTTAGAAGCGTTATCCAGCATTTAAAGCTATTTCCTTAGTGCAAAATGCACCGTTGGGCCCAAGGATGCATTTTGCGCTAGGAAAATAGCACTAAATGCACCCTTGCACCCTGGTGTAAGGGCGCCTACATTGGCGCTAGGCTGCCGAAACGGCACCCGTGCCAGCAGGAAGGACTTGAATGCACTGTATTGCTTAAATATGTTGCATTCCTCACCTTTCATTTTGGCGTATGGCATCGCAGCAAACTGCCTTGCTGTGATGCCCTACGCCAAAATGCCATAAATGAGGCCCTAAGTGTAAACCTAAAGTCTAAGTTTAGACCCTTAGTCTAAATTTAGATTTCAGGTCAAATTTTAGACTTTATGTCTAAAGATAGACTTTAGGCCTAAACTTAGACATCTAGTCTAAAGTTAGATTTACTTTAGGCCTAAACTTAGACATCTAGTCTAAAGTTAGACTGTAGGTCTAAACTTAGGGCCCGATTCAAAAAGGTAAACTTAGACCAAAAGTCTATGTTTTTGACCTGAAGTCTAACTTTACTAGTAGTAAAGTTAGACTTTTGGCCTAAGATAGACTTTAGGTTTAAACTTAGACTTCGTGACTAAATTTCGACTTTTGGTCTAAGTTTACCTTTGTGAATCGAGCCCTTAGACTTCAGGTCTAAGTTTACTTTTATGAAACGGACCCTTCGTAACTCTGTTCTCCCACCATTTTGCCCTAACCAGACCCTAGGAGAGATGAAGGTGAACTTTTCAGACTCCGTCGCCCACCACTGTTCACTAAAAAGGCCATGCTCTCAGGACCCAGGAGAGATGAAGGTGACCTCTTCATATCTTGTCTCCCAGCACTTTACACTAACCAGGCCCTAGCGAGATGAAGGTGACCTCTTCATATCTTGTCTCCCAGCACTTTACACTAACCAGGCCCTAGCGAGATGAAGGTGACCTCTTCATATCTTGTCTCCCAGCACTTTACACTAACCAGGCCTCTAGCGAGATGAAGGTGACCTCTTCATATCTTGTCTCCCAGCACTTTACACTAACCAGGCCCTAGCGAGATGAAGGTGACCTCTTCATATCTTGTCTCCCAGCACTTTACACTAACCAGGCCCTAGCGAGATGAAGGTGACCTCTTCATATCTTGTCTCCCAGCACTTTACACTAACCAGGCCTCTAGCGAGATGAAGGTGACCTCTTCATATCTTGTCTCCCAGCACTTTACACTAACCAGGCCCTAGCGAGATGAAGGTGACCTCTTCATATCTTGTCTCCCAGCACTTTACACTAACCAGGTCCTAGCGAGATGAAGGTGACCTCTTCATATCTTGTCTCCCAGCACTTTACACTAACCAGGCCCTAGCGAGATGAAGGTGACCTCTTCATATCTTGTCTCCCAGCACTTTACACTAACCAGGCCCTAGCGAGATGAAGGTGACCTCTTCATATCTTGTCTCCCAGCACTTTACATTAACCAGGCCCTAGCGAGATGAAGGTGACCTCTTCATATCTTGTCTCCCAGCACTTTACACTAACCAGGCCTAGCGAGATGAAGGTGACCTCTTCATATCTTGTCTCCCAGCACTTTACACTAACCAGGCTCCTAGCGAGATGAAGGTGACCTCTTCATATCTTGTCTCCCAGCACTTTACACTAACCAGGCCCTAGCAGAGATGAAGGTGACCTCTTCATATCTTGTCTCCCAGCACTTTACACTAACCAGGCCCTTAGCGAGATGAAGGTGACCTCTTCATATCTTGTCTCCCAGCACTTTACACTAACCAGGCCCTAGCGAGATGAACGTGACCTCTTCATATCTTGTCTCCCAGCACTTTACACTAACCAGGCCCTAGCGAGATGAAGGTGACCTCTTCATATCGCTTGTCTCCCAGCACTTTACACTAACCAGGCCCTGTGCGAGATGAAGGTGACCTCTTCATATCGCTTGTCTCCCAGCACTTTACACTAACCAGGCCCTAGCGAGATGAAGGTGACCTCTTCATATCTTGTCTCCCAGCACTTTACACTAACCAGGTCCTAGCGAGATGAAGGTGACCTCTTCATATCGTTGTCTCCCAGCACTTTACACTAACCAGGCCCTAGCGAGATGAAGGTGACCTCTTCATATCGCTTGTCTCCCAGCACTTTACACTAACCAGGCTCCTAGCGAGATGAAGGTGACCTCTTCATATGCTTGTCTCCCAGCACTTTACACTAACCAGGCCCTAGCGAGATGAAGGTGACCTCTTCATATCGCTTGTCTCCCAGCACTTTACACTAACCAGGCCCTAGCGAGATGAAGGTGACCTCTTCATATCGTTGTCTCCCAACACTGTACACTAACCAGGCCCTAGCGAGATGAAGGTGACCTCTTCATATGCTTGTCTCCCAGCACTTTACACTAACCAGGCTCCTAGCGAGATGAAGGTGACCTCTTCATATCTTGTCTCCCAGCACTTTACACTAACCAGGCTCTTAGCGAGATGAAGGTGACCTCTTCATATCTTGTCTCCCAGCACTTTACACTAACCAGGCTCCTAGGCGAGATGAAGGTGACCTCTTCATATCGCTTGTCTCCCAGCACTGTACACTAACCAGGCCCTAGCAGAGATGAAGGTGACCTCTTCATATCGTTGTCTCCCAGCACTGTACACTAACCAGGCTCCTACGAGAGATGAAGGTGACCTCTTCATATCGCTTGTCTCCCAGCACTGTACACTAACCAGGCCCTAGCGAGATGAAGGTGACCTCTTCATATGCTTGTCTCCCAGCACTTTACACTAACCAGGTCCTAGCGAGATGAAGGTGACCTCTTCATATCTTGTCTCCCAGCACTTTACAGTAACCAGGCTCCTAGGCGAGATGAAGGTGACCTCTTCATATCTTGTCTCCCAGCACTTTACACTAACCAGGCTCTTAGCAGAGATGAAGGTGACCTCTTCATATCGCTTGTCTCCCAGCACTGTACACTAACCAGGCCCTAGCGAGATGAAGGTGACCTCTTTATATCTTGTCTCCCAGCACTTTACACTAACCAGGCTCCTAGCGAGATGAAGGTGACCTCTTCATATCGCTTGTCTCCCAGCACTTTACACTAACCAGGCTCCTAGCGAGATGAAGGTGACCTCTTCATATCGCTTGTCTCCCAGCACTTTACACTAACCAGGCCCTTAGCGAGATGAAGGTGACCTCTTCATATCGCTTGTCTCCCAGCACTTTACACTAACCAGGCTCTTAGCGAGATGAAGGTGACCTCTTCATATCGCTTGTCTCCCAGCACTGTACACTAACCAGGCCTTAGCGAGATGAAGGTGACCTCTTCATATCGCTTGTCTCCCAGCACTTTACACTAACCAGGCCCTAGCGAGATGAAGGTGACCTCTTCATATCTTGTCTCCCAGCACTTTACACTAACCAGGTCCTAGCGAGATGAAGGTGACCTCTTTATATCGCTTGTCTCCCAGCACTGTACACTAACCAGGCTCTTAGCGAGATGAAGGTGACCTCTTCATATCGCTTGTCTCCCAGCACTGTACACTAACCAGGCCTTAGCGAGATGAAGGTGACCTCTTCATATCGCTTGTCTCCCAGCACTTTACACTAACAAGGCTCCTAGCGAGAGATGAAGGTGACCTCTTTATATCGCTTGTCTCCCAGCACTTTACACTAACCAGGCTCTTAGCGAGATGAAGGTGACCTCTTCATATGCTTGTCTCCCAGCACTTTACACTAACCAGGCTCCTAGCGAGATGAAGGTGACCTCTTCATATCGTTGTCTCCCAGCACTTTACACTAACCAGGTCCTAGCGAGAGATGAAGGTGACCTCTTCATATCGCTTGTCTCCCAGCACTTTACACTAACCAGGCTCCTAGCGAGATGAAGGTGACCTCTTCATATCGCTTGTCTCCCAGCACTGTACACTAACCAGGCTCTTAGCAGAGATGAAGGTGACCTCTTCATATCGCTTGTCTCCCACCACTGTACACTAACCAGGCTCTTAGGCGAGATGAAGGTGACCTCTTCATATCGCTTGTCTCCCAGCACTTTACACTAACCAGGCTCCTAGGAGAGATGAAGGTGACCTCTTCATATCGCTTGTCTCCCAGCACTTTACACTAACCAGGTCCTAGCGAGATGAAGGTGACCTCTTCATATCGCTTGTCTCCCAGCACTGTACACTAACCAGGCTCTTAGCGAGATGAAGGTGACCTCTTCATATCGCTTGTCTCCCAGCACTTTACACTAACCAGGCTCTTAGCGAGATGAAGGTGACCTCTTTATATCGCTTGTCTCCCAGCACTGTACACTAACCAGGCCCTAGCAGAGATGAAGGTGACCTCTTCATATGCTTGTCTCCCACCACTGTACACTAACCAGGCTCCTAGGAGAGATGAAGGTGACCTCTTTATATCGCTTGTCTCCCAGCACAGTACACTAACCAGGCTCTTAGCAGAGATGAAGGTGACCTCTTTATATCGCTTGTCTCCCAGCACTGTACACTAACCAGGCTCTTAGCAGAGATGAAGGTGACCTCTTCATATCGCTTGTCTCCCAGCACTTTACACTAACCAGGCCCTTAGAGAGATGAAGGTGACCTCTTCATATCGCTTGTCTCCCAGCACTGTACACTAACCAGGCTCCTAGCGAGAGATGAAGGTGACCTCTTTATATCGCTTGTCTCCCAGCACTGTACACTAACCAGGCCCTTAGCGAGATGAAGGTGACCTCTTTATATCGCTTGTCTCCCAGCACTGTACACTAACCAGGCTCTTAGCAGAGATGAAGGTGACCTCTTCATATCGCTTGTCTCCCAGCACTTTACACTAACCAGGCTCTATGAGAGATGAAGGTGACCTCTTCATATCGCTTGTCTCCCAGCACTGTACACTAACCAGGCTCTTAGCGAGAGATGAAGGTGACCTCTTTATATCGCTTGTCTCCCAGCACTGTACACTAACCAGGCCCTAGGCGAGATGAAGGTGACCTCTTCATATCGCTTGTCTCCCAGCACTGTACACTAACCAGGCCCGTAGCGAGATGAAGGTGACCTCTTTATATCGCTTGTCTCCCAGCACTGTACACTAACCAGGCCTTAGAGAGATGAAGGTGACCTCTTTATATCGCTTGTCTCCCAGCACTGTACACTAACCAGGCCCTACGAGAGATGAAGGTGACCTCTTTATATCTTGTCTCCCAGCACTGTACACTAACAAGGCTCTTAGGAGAGATGAAGGTGACCTCTTTATATCGCTTGTCTCCCAACACTGTACACTAACAAGGCTCTTAGGAGAGATGAAGGTGACCTCTTTATATCGCTTGTCTCCCAACACTGTACACTAACAAGGCTCTTAGGAGAGATGAAGGTGACCTCTTTATATCGCTTGTCTCCCAGCACTGTACACTAACCAGGTCCTAGCGAGAGATGAAGGTGACCTCTTTATATCGCTTGTCTCCCAGCACTGTACACTAACCAGGCTCTTAGAGAGATGAAGGTGACCTCTTCATATCGCTTGTCTCCCAGCACTGTACACTAACCAGGTCCTAGCGAGAGATGAAGGTGACCTCTTTATATCGCTTGTCTCCCAGCACTGTACACTAACCAGGCTCTTAGCGAGATGAAGGTGACCTCTTTATATCGCTTCTCTCCCACCACAGTACACTAACAAGGCTCTTAGGAGAGATGAAGGTGACCTCTTTATATCGCTTCTCTCCCACCACAGTACACTAACAAGGCTCTTAGGAGAGATGAAGGTGACCTCTTTATATCGCTTGTCTCCCACCACAGTACACTAACAAGGCTCTTAGGAGAGATGAAGGTGACCTCTTTATATCGCTTGTCTCCCAACACTGTACACTAACCAGGCCTGTGAGAGATGAAGGTGACCTCTTTATATCGCTTGTCTCCCAACACTGTACACTAACCAGGCCTGTGAGAGATGAAGGTGACCTCTTTATATCGCTTGTCTCCCAACACTGTACACTAACCAGGCTCTTAGGAGAGATGAAGGTGACCTCTTTATATCGCTTGTCTCCCACCACAGTACACTAACCAGGCCTGTGAGAGATGAAGGTGACCTCTTTATATCGCTTCTCTCCCACCACAGTACACTAACAAGGCTCTTAGGAGAGATGAAGGTGACCTCTTTATATCGCTTGTCTCCCAACACTGTACACTAACAAGGCTCTTAGGAGAGATGAAGGTGACCTCTTTATATCGCTTGTCTCCCAGCACTGTACACTAACCAGGCTCTAGCGAGATGAAGGTGACCTCTTTATATCGCTTGTCTCCCAGCACTGTACACTAACCAGGCTCTTAGAGAGATGAAGGTGACCTCTTTATATCGCTTGTCTCCCAGCACTGTACACTAACCAGGCTCTTAGCAGAGATGAAGGTGACCTCTTTATATCGCTTGTCTCCCAACACTGTACACTAACCAGGCTCTTAGCAGAGATGAAGGTGACCTCTTCATATCGCTTGTCTCCCACCACAGTACACTAACCAGGCTCTTAGCAGAGATGAAGCGTGACCTCTTCATATCGCTTGTCTCCCAGCACTGTACACTAACCAGGCTCTTAGTGAGAGATGAAGGTGACCTCTTTATATCGCTTGTCTCCCAGCACTTTACACTAACCAGGCTCCTAGCGAGAGATGAAGGTGACCTCTTCATATGCTTGTCTCCCAGCACTGTACACTAACCAGGCCCTACGCGAGATGAAGGTGACCTCTTTATATCGCTTGTCTCCCAGCACTGTACACTAACCAGGCTCTTAGCGAGATGAAGGTGACCTCTTCATATCGCTTGTCTCCCAGCACTGTACACTAACCAGGTCCTAGCGAGATGAAGGTGACCTCTTTATATCGCTTGTCTCCCAGCACTGTACACTAACCAGGCTCTTAGCGAGATGAAGGTGACCTCTTCATATCTTGTCTCCCAGCACTGTACACTAACCAGGTCCTAGCGAGATGAAGGTGACCTCTTCATATCGCTTGTCTCCCAGCACTGTACACTAACCAGGCCCTAGCGAGAGATGAAGGTGACCTCTTTATATCGCTTGACTCCCAGCACTTTACACTAACCAGGCTCTTAGCGAGATGAAGGTGACCTCTTCATATCGCTTGTCTCCCAGCACTTTACACTAACCAGGTCCTAGGCGAGATGAAGGTGACCTCTTCATATCTTGTCTCCCAGCACTGTACACTAACCAGGCTCTTAGCGAGATGAAGGTGACCTCTTCATATCGCTTGTCTCCCAGCACTGTACACTAACCAGGCCTTAGCAGAGATGAAGGTGACCTCTTCATATCGTTGTCTCCCAGCACTTTACACTAACCAGGCTCCTAGCGAGATGAAGGTGACCTCTTCATATGCTTGTCTCCCAGCACTTTACACTAACAAGGCTCTTAGCGAGATGAAGGTGACCTCTTCATATCGCTTGTCTCCCAGCACTTTACACTAACCAGGTCCTAGCGAGATGAAGGTGACCTCTTCATATCGCTTGTCTCCCAGCACTTTACACTAACAAGGCTCCTAGGCGAGATGAAGGTGACCTCTTCATATCGCTTGTCTCCCAGCACTTTACACTAACCAGGTCCTAGGCGAGATGAAGGTGACCTCTTCATATCTTGTCTCCCAGCACTTTACACTAACCAGGCCCTAGCAGAGATGAAGGTGACCTCTTCATATCCTTGTCTCCCAGCACTTTACACTAACCAGGCTCCTAGTAGAGATGAAGGTGACCTCTTCATATCGCTTGTCTCCCAGCACTTTACACTAACCAGGCCCTAGCTAGATGAAGGTGACCTCTTCATATCTTGTCTCCCATCAATGTGCATTTTTCACGTCCTCTCAATACCCTGGGAGGGAGAAGCTTTGTCCCCTTCATACTCTTACATACTCTATCATAAACTCACCAGGTCATACTTTCTCATGTCCCTGTGAGTGATGAGTGTGACCACTGTATACCCCCTCCCAGACCAATGTGAACTCACCAGACCATGCCGTTTCATGAGTCTAGGGAAGAAGATTTAATCTCTTTAAACCTTTGGACCAGATTTTCAAATATTTTGTGCTTTGTTTGCATCAGAAAAGTGAAGCAAACCAATGCAAAATGTATTTTTTTTATTTACTATCTAGTGCAAAACTTGTTTGCACTGGAAATTTGACTAAAAGTAACACAAAGCACTACTTTGCGCTACTTACCTCAAGGAGGCGTTAATTGGGTACTCCCATGCAAACACCCGTGCTTTTTGACACAAACCTCTATCTACTAACAATGGAAGGAAGGGCTTCGCGTTAAAAATGAATACCACTTGAAAGCAGGTGTTGAACGGGGAAATGTTTTCATGTTTTCATTCGTCTTTTCTTTCCCAACTTTGCAATAGGAAACGTTTTAAAAGTGTCCTAGACATATTATCTTGTGCTGGAAAGGAACGCTTCCACTACAAAACCTTTGCTAGACTCCCGTACACACCCTTACACTGTAGTGCAAAGGTGTTTGCATGGTGCTTGACTGTAAAATTCTGCACCGCCACTAGGGTGAGGAGAGGAGAGGACCATATCTCTGTATATATGGTGCTCTCCTGCTCCCTCTCTGTCACACAACGCAGCACAGCATTTTTGGGCGCTGCATTGGGGGATAGACCACCACCTCAGATGACCATGTGAGAGAAAACCGGTAACACCTGCAGATCAAAGACTCTGCTTTCTGAGACTCACCATACACACTGACACTGCATCAACGGGTCTGACTCGCTACAAAATCTTTCCGCAGATACACTGTTCCTACATCCTGTCCTTGTGTTGTCACTTCCTTTTGCATTCTATCCTGCACTTGAAAGTGTGAAATACAGCTGCTTGTATCAGGTGCAGGTTTACATGTAACACACGGAGGCTGATAGCCCAGTACAGGCAGACAGGAGCTCTATAGCTGCTAATTGTCTAGTACAGCATAACATGTTGCACCCACCTGCTGATAGCCTAGTGCTGGATGCATGAGATATGCTGGTTTAAGAAATTTGGTGCAGGCTGACGTAGAGCAGCTGATAGTCTAGTTCAGTCTGACACATGACATACAGATAATGGCAGGCCAGTAAAGGTTTACATGCAACATAAAGACGCTTATGATCTGGTACAGATTGACATGGGATGTACAGCTGCTGATCGTACAGTACAGGCTGATGTGGTACATGCAGCTGATGCTGTGAGGGTGACTTACTTTTAAGAATGTTCGTGAAGTAAGCATTCCACTGCACCATGGTGGAGTCCCCGATGAGGTGGAGGGATTTACCCTTTAGACAGCTGTTAATCTCATCCTGTGAATTGAACCTGTTCATGCTGCAGGAGACCGGGTGCCAGATGGTTTGGTGGTAGTACCCACTGGGCAAATGATGCTTCATCCCAGTCTTGCACTTCTGCTTCACAGGTTCACTTTTATCTGAAGATTCAAAGGGAGTTAATATGAAGAGAAAATGGAGAGGACAGATAGATAGACCTTTAAACATAGAGAAATGACCTCAACATTTACACACAGCATCAATTAGATAAAGGACTGCTCAGACTAAGGGCCTGATTACGATGCAGTTCGTAAATCATTCAGACCGAATTGGTCCGGGAATGGTTTCCGACTGACTCAGATTGGGAGAGTCCAACCGACCGATTATGATGCATCTGGATGCTTCCAGATGCAATACGGTCGGACTCCCATTGACTTCAATGGGAGCCTATGTCCCAACCGAATGACAAGACTCCCATTGAAGAAAGGGGTGGATGTGGAAATCGGGAGGGCACGCCATGTTGCCCACCACACTGTGCATGCATGGATCGGGGGGACCCATGCGCACCCCCCGCGACCAATTCGGAGGGCTCCGGGTGAAGGGGGGCCTGCTCTGGCCACCCGAAGTCTGATTCCGACAGCTGTTTCGGCTCACTGAGGCAGTGTCGATACGGCTGTCCGAATTGTGCATCGTACTCGCTCGTTCGGAAGCCAGATCCATTGCGCGCCACGATTTGGCTCTGGACAAGTCGTATGGACAGATTCGGGTCCGGAAATGATTCGGTTGGCGCGGACGCGATCTTTGCATCGTACTTGGTCGTCCGGAATGGAGTACGATTCGGACGGAAAAAGTGGCTCCGAATCGGATTTGGTCGTTCTGGATCCCGTCAGGAGCCCTTCTGACCAAGATCGTAATCGGGCCCTAAGTATAGATGCAAAACTGTACAGACTAAATGATAATGTTAGTAAACTACATTCGTTGTGAGAGTGCCATGCCCTCAGCTATGCAGCAGAGTAAAGACTTCAACCACAAAGGTAACACATTAAGACCTTAAACATTACAGGTGGCAGAATGAAGATGTGAACTATACAGAAAGTCCTGATCCTGACCCCTTGATATAGCTCGGTAAAAATATTGTCATCCAGAGATTTTCATTTTTGATTTGTGCTTTTGGATCATTAGAGAAGTAATTTAGTTTGGGTAGACATTGCTGATCCAGGTTTAAGTTTTCTGGAGGAAATTTTAAAAAATGGCAGATGTGTTGCAGTGATGATGTAATATTTCAGGAACCATGAGACATATATAGTTAATTTTGGTGTCAAAACATAGGTTTTGGGGGCAACGTAGTCTCATAGAGTCAGAAAATAACTCTTCATAGCAACCCTTCCGCCATTTTCCAAAATGGGGGCTATAATAGAGGAAAAAGAGATGTACATAGATATTGAACAAATAATAAGGGTTTTTAATCCTTTCCAATATACACCAAACAGTGTTTATGATAAGAATCTGAAAAAAATTATGTTTATCACTCCTGTTTTAGACACATTTTCATAGTTCACTTTATTTATATGTTTCGGCAATTGCTCGTAGTACATTTGCAGAATGTTGAACATTTGAGACAAGCATATCGACAGGGACATCTTTTTGTAGCACAGGTTTTGCAAGTACATGTACGATTAAATTCTGTGGGTAGAGGCTTTAGAACGTTTGTAGGTTTTAGCACCTCATCAATATCTTCCCAAACAAATTCACAGAGATCTTTCTCTATATATGCATGATCCAAAGCATTTACACATCTTTTGATCAAGTGGAACGCTCTTTTAATGTGTTCACGCACAGAATATGACATCGGTGGAAGATCACCTAGAGGGACTGATTTGTTGAACTCACATGTAAGAATGTGTGCCTTGATAAGAACACTGGGCAACTCTGGGTCAAGTTTCTTGTACAGAATATGACGCCAGATTAAGTGTCTTTTCTCGCCTGTTCCATAACATACCCATAACTCTGACAATCCTTGACTTATGAACATTGCAACAAGTCTAAGTAGCACAATAATAAAATCCGTGTCATTTGACAGTACAATGACTCGATTGGAACCATTTCGAACAGCCCACTCAACATCTGGCACAACACGAAGGTCAGCTTCCTCCAATTTGTTGTTAAGTTTGAACCATATGGCCCGTACCTTTTCAATATATCTCTGCAGGCACCAACTCCTCATTGACAATCATTCCAGTTGCAATAATTGGAAATTCAGTGTTCCCTGAAGCATCAGCAATGCTTTGGCGAGTTAACATCTCCAAGTTCATCTTGTTTGATGTTGATGACCAGAATTCATTAAGTTGCACAGGTATAGGTGTCAATTGTTGATGCAGGCAAGGTCAATTGTTCCACTTGTAGACATTCGTCTGATTTTCTCACATTCTTTGATATAGTTCAAGATAACTGTCAAAGACAATGTGCAGGTCTTGCAAGGTGCACACCTACTTTGATATCTATAAAACAGTCTGAACAGTGGCGGCTCCATGGTGGAGGAGGTTTGCCCCCTGCCAGATGCCTCAAAATAGCAGGAAAGAGAAAATAAAACAATACTAAACATGTGTTATTATTGTTTTATTTTCCTTCTAAGTCTTTGGGGGCAGGGCCCTGGAGATGACAGGCTGCAGAAGGAGTGGTAAGTGCACTGTGATCAGTGCGCATGACGGATTGGCCGGCCATCTCTGGCCGGTCCTACTGTCATGCGCACTGAAGCTGTTTCCATCCCGAGCTGTGTTGCCGGGCTGGCGACAGCAGACACAGGCTCCCAGTTCCACTGGGAGTGCAAATTTAGAGCACTCAGGCCAATCCGGACACTGGGCTCATGCTGCCAGCAGCATGAGAGCAGTGTCAGGATTGGCTGCAGTGGAGTCTGGGAGCTGGTGCCTGCAGAGGATAGGAGCAGAACAGCGCTACGCGGCCGGCTAAGTTATTTTTCATTTTATTTTGTCATTTGTTGTCCCCGTCTCACCACTCTTCAACAACACCAGCAGCTACTGATTCGAATGATCTCTCCGAATTTTTGCATGTTTGAAATCTTGAAAATTCACCATTGTGACATATAGTTCACACCAACAGTAGTTTTCTATAAGGACACCTTTTCAAATTGAAATTCTTCAGGAGAAAGTTTTTTTTTTAGCTCTTGTACGAGTTTGTGCTTCGCTGGTTTGGTTGCAGCGTCCCCATCAAATAATGCGTTCGTTGTAAGAAGATCATGCGACAGAATGTCCTTGATAAAGTCACCCCTTTCTTTTGCACTATTCATCTCTCTGTGCTTGCGAAAGTTGTTTTTTTGTAACCTGTTTTGTAGTGGCTGGTTGGACCAAACTCTTACTGTGGCAATTAAAGCATGGAAGTTTATCTTTAGTGAATATGTCAAACAGCTTTTTCTCTTTCAATACCATGTGCTGTTCTTGGAAGGCGGACACTGACTTTGATATCTGTAGAACAGTCTGACCAGCTGCGATCCTCCGCTATGGCGAAGGAGGTTCACGCCCGCACCAGCAGCCTCAAAACGGCAGGAAAGAAAAAATAAAACGATAAAAAACATTTTGTGATCATTTAAATTTTAATTTCCTGTGGAGTTTTTTGGGGCAGCACCATAGGGATGAGGGGCTGCAGGAGGGGTGGTAAGTGCACTATAATCAGTGAGCGTGATGGTTTGGCAGGCCGTCTCAGGCCGGCCAAACTCTCTTGCGCACTGAAGCGGTCTCTAAGCTGAGCTGCGTTGCCGGGTTGGAGACAGCAGGCACAGGCTCCCAGTGCTCAGGCTAATGCTGATGCTGCTCTCATGCTGCCAGCAGCATGAGAGCTGCATGAGGATTGGCCGCAGTGGAGTCTGGGAGCCTATTGTAGTAACTGACTCCAAGCTGTTTGTAGTGTTTCAGGAGTATTTATTGTGGTAGTTACAAATCCGGTAGTTCAGCCCCACCAGGAGCAGCCAGCATGCTGCTAAGCCCTTCTCAACTGTGGCCTCTCACTCCCAACATCCCATATTACATCATTCTGAGAGAATCTCACTGGCAGAGCATGAACCACATTGAAACCAGAATACTACACATCCTCCTTTCTTCCAAAAGGAAAACAGAAAAGAGAAAAGCAGAAGCTAGATGAACGGAAGAGAGAAGAGAGAAGAGAGAAGCAGAGACTATAAAGAGCAGTGGGAGAAAAAAGGGAAACAACAATAGAAATGTGATAAAACAGAAAAACATAAACCATTACCCATCCTCCTTTCTATATATAAACAAAGAGAAGAATGAAACAGAAAAAGAGACAAATAAAGAATAGAAGGAGAAACCACCAATGACTACGACCTGCACACCTACTGGCCAGACAGGTATGCGAGGAGGCAAGTCAGAGCAGGAGGAAACAAGGAGACAGAGAAGAAGAGAAATACAATAGATTACTCACACTTCTCCAACATGTAATGAAGACTGAATAATAAATAGAGAACAGCACTGGGCTATAGTGTTGACAATGAAACAAAGCGTAACATTAAAAGTAAAAACAAACGCCCAGTGTAACGTAAACCATGCACTATGGTAATGGGACTGGAACCCAAACCATACACCCATTAAGGGTAACAACTCGCTTGTGCAGGGGAAACCTCGAGTGGAGGTAAGACATAGTGCACTGTTACAATCAGAAAACACCCACACTGTAAAACGTAAACGTGCACTAAGTAATGAGGATATAAGACAGTGGGGACGCACCTCGAGTGGCGGTAACAAGTCGTGCACCGTAGCAAAGGGACTAAAACCCTTGCGTCACACCTCTAGGGAGGTAACAACATCATGCGCTGTTGCAACGGGACTGGAACCCGTGCGACACGCCTCGTGGAAAGACATTGTGCACAGTAACAATGGGACTAGGACCCATGCTATCCACCTAATGTGTAGGTGAAAACAATGTGCACCGTAACAATGGGGAAAAACAACCCAAAGAACGCACCTCGAGTAGAGGTAAAATTGGTGTGCACTGTGACAATAGGACTATAACCTATGCAAAACACCTCATGTGAGGTAAGAGTAAACCTAGCGTAAAGAAATGTTGTGCACTGCACTGACGGGACTGTAACCCAGACTGTGCACCCTGTGTGGGGCAATATGTGCAAGAAAATGTGCAGTAAATGAGCTCTGTAGACGAGCAAGGCATACCACAAATGAATGCTTAGCTAATTGTGAAGAATCAAACGTCAAGTATCGTGACTGGTAAGTCATTGAAGACACAAAGAAATACGTGAACAGGTGTGTCAAAACAGAGATTGGAGCTGCAGACCCGTGACCTATTTCATAAAGGTGAAATTAGCAAGACGAAATACTTAGACAAGTGTGTAAACAAATTTGCGTAAACAAATGTGCAGGACAAGAGAATCTTGTGAGAGGTGAGCCAATAGTGTGCCTGTCACCGCGATCTTGAGAGACAGGCGAGTTTAAAAGTAGAAAGCACTACAAAGTACAGGGGTGTCCAAAGTAATACGGAGGTCCAGTGTGTAGAATTTCTTGTAGACCAAAGAACAAAAAACAAACTGCCACTCACCACCCGAACTTAAAATGGTGGACATAGTCCACCGTTCGTTGAATCCTTGATGAGGCCAAAGAATACATCTTGTAAGCAGGACACTTAGACAGATGCCATGTTCGGGGGCGTGGCCAAGCCGAGCAGCAAGATGGCCGCACAGTGAGGCGGCTCTGCCGGCAGAGCTCAATATCCGACAATTATCCGGGGCCTGGCAAACTTAAAAGCAGGTTAAAAACAGCGTTCCAGTGCAGATTACCTCCGCGCCGCTAACGGCGAAACTCCGGGCGCCGGGATCTGGCGACGGACCGCAGTTCCGGAAGCGGCGTACTGAGGCCTGCTAAGACGCGTGAAATCGCGGAGGTGGCTGAGGAGCGTGATCACTCGACCGGCGCGGCTGCCGGACCCCTGTGACTGCACACACAGCTGCTGATCCGGCCCCCCCCCCCTATCGCGCCCACGGAGAAGATTGGGTGAGTTACATGTGAGGGGGCCACGACTATAAGAGGGCGAGGGACGTATGGTGGAGGATCTACACGTCCCAAAATGGCGGCGCGCTAGTGCTGGAACCCGGCTGGAGACAACGACGGTGCAGAAAGCGGACTTACAGCTGCCGGTGAGTTCTGCCAGACGGCGCCTCCTCCACCCTCCCCCCCCGCCGCGGCACATTACAGCAGACCAGCAGGGGAAGTGTCCTGATCGAGGAGCGGACGACGGGCGAGAGGGGCCCCAGAATCCAAAGGGCCGGTACAGTTGATCCCGGGGAGGCGGCGGCCCAATTCGACACCTGCACCCGCGGTGGTGACCTATGTGACATTTGATTGCGGCAACAATCTGGGCAGCGCTGCCTGTAGACAGCGGGGGTTTCGCTGCGCGCCTGAGGAGTGGGTGTGATGCGGTCCTCCCCGGCGGCGACGACGCTTAATAGTGTAACGTCGTGACTCTGGTGTCCCTGGTTGAGAGCAGCCCCTGGGCCTACAGGGAGTTTTGCGGTCCTCTGGCAGCATCAAGACTGAGGCAAAGGGAGGTAACGCAGCGTGAAAAAGATAACGTGGACGCCACCGATGGCCATTTGCTGATAGTGTGCTATACCTCTGCCAGGGAACCGCGGTAAACGAACACAGGCCGGATGGTGGGGAGGCGATACGCTGCATGAGACCCGCGAGAAGCCCTGGTAACGGGGGATAGACAGTGAAGCCTATGCGAATATTGGAGAGCCACACAGTGATAATAGCCTAAGGTAACCTCTGGTGCGGAGCAGGGTGGCCGCTCCCAGGTGCCGGTACCGCGCCAGCACAGTCAACGGCACACAGCCGCTATATACAGGAGCAACGGGAGCAGTGCACAGGCAATGTGCCACTTCTCTGAACCCACTGGTGATTCATGCTGAGACTACCGGATCGGACCACCTTATACGCTGTGTAGCTACTGTGTGACAGCGAGCAAGACACCCACAGCCATGGGGAAAACCGACAACAAACAGGCCAAGATCTCTTTCGAAAAAAGGGCAACACGTCTCCAGGACCCCACTGCCACCCCAATCACTGTGGTCCCTGAGACTCAAATGGACTCGGACCAAGATGACGACATCAGAGCACTGATGCGCGAGGTGCGAGGCAGCCTCAGAGCGATCAATACCAAATTAGACACTATGGCGGCACGAATGGACCACATGTCCCGCAGAATAGACAAAACTGAAAGTCGAGTGGACACAATGGAGCAGCGAATATCGAACTCAGAGGATCGGCAAGAATCAGCACAGACCAGCATGCTACATATGGAAAAGGTGCTTGAGGTGATCAAAGCCCGCAACGAAGATTTGGAAGCGAGGTCCAGAAGGAACAACGTCCGTATCACGGGCGTGCCAGAGTCCACCAATATTCAAAATATGGAACGCTATGTCGAAGAATTACTTAAGGATCTATGTGAAGAAGGCCTTACTCCAATGTTCCTGGTAGAGCGTGCACATCGTACTCTGGGTCCCAGACCACCGCCGGGGGCCCATCCGAGACCGATCTTGGCTCGCTTGCTCAATTACAGGGACCGGGACACTGCTGAGAACTGCTAGAGAAAAGGGGGATACCGAATATCAAGGAAATAAAATAGCTATATACCCAGACTTTACTCAAGCCGTGCAGGCGGCAAGAAGGGAATTTATACCGGCCAAGAAACTACTTCAACAGGCGGGCACGAAATATGCAATGATGTATCCGGCTAAACTACGAATCCAGACCGGGGGGAAGCCCCTCTTCTTCACGGACACAAGTGCTGCCTTGAAATACGCCAAACAGTCTGCCAAACAACAGCGCCATCGGGAGAGAGGATCGTCGCCTGCTTCCGGCAACCAGATGAGTGACAATGACTGATCTTGTGCACACAGGGGGGGTGATGAGCTCTATGCTACCGAGACTGCTAAATGATATTATGTTACTGAGCCAGGGTCGCCCACATTCGCTCTGCCACCCGGTCCAACAGTGACAGGGCAGAAGCAGGCTACCCCACGCCCCTTGGGGATGATTCCCAGTTACGTTAAATTTGTTGGGTTCCCCTGCGAGGGTATTGTTCAGCAAGGGATGCACAACCTGTTTGGGGGTTGGTGTGGGTGGAGGGTGGGGGGTATGTTGTAATTGGTCACGGGACAGCTTTCACATTGAACGACACTATCCTAACCGTAGACAGTCACATCTGCCTACAGCACAGTACAGGCACCTCCATAGCACACGAAGCTGGCCATGCCGGGGACTGAGACCAGGCGGGAGAGCAGGGGGAGACATTTTGCTTGTAGACCTCGAGTTACTGCGACAGCCAATTGTCTACACTTAAATGCCTCACGTGGAATGTGAGAGGTTTGAACGACCGCCGTAAATCTCGCCTTGTACAAACTTATCTGTCCAGACATGGGGTCGATATTTGTCTCCTACAGGAGACTCATCTCCTTGAAATGGCTGGCGCAAGACTGAGGGCTGCTCGTTGGAGCGAGGTTCACACTGCAGGATATTCAAGTTACTCCCGAGGGGTAGCGATTCTCATCCGCAAAGGGATTCCCTGGCAGACACACCAGCTAATAAAAGATCCAGAGGGCGGTTCCTCCTCCTACAGGGCACCCTGTATCAAAGACCAATAATTGTAGTAAATGTCTACGGCCCTAACACGGACGATTCGACATTTTTCCGCCACCTCTGGCACAAGATCCAATCTTTGGGAGACTCTGCAATAATATGGGGTGGGGACTTCAATATAACATTGTCACCTCACATGGACAGGGAGGGGCATCCAGGACTCACCACCCGCAGGCCACAGCAACACTGCACAGCATCATACAAGACTACGACCTGACTGACCCCTGGCGAACGTTACACCCCGAGACTCGGGAGGGCACCTGCATTACACATCACCGCCAAGCCTGGTCGCGAATAGACTACTGGCTACTGACTAAGGACGTACAAGTATGGATACAAGACGCCATTCATCACGCGCGAACGTTATCGGACCACGCTCCGGTGGCATTGACTCTGCTGGTCCCACACCACTATCGACAGCCATTTTCATGGAGGCTCGCCGCCAACGCTCTATCAGACACAGCGTTTTGTGAGACTATTCGCACACATATCCAAGACTACTTCACACAAAATACTGGATCGGTGTCCACTGAGAGCGCCCTTTGGGAGGCGTTCAAGGTGGTGATTCGTGGGCACTGTATAGCGGGTCAGTCCGGGGTCCTTAGGGATATACGAAACAGTTTACACAGAATGGAAAAGGAGCTGCGAAATTTAGAGGCACAATATTGCACAACGCCCTCCCCCTCCCTCCTAGCACATATACGCACCATGCTCACATCCTATCAGGAGGAGGCTGACCGAGAAGTCAAATTCTTACATAAACAGGCTACAGCGCGTAGATACGGAGAAGGAGACAGACCGGGCAAAACGCTTGCCAATCTCTTACGTACGCCCCGAGGCTCCCCCTTCATCACGGAATTACGTACTACGAACGGAATAACAGTGCGTTCCCCACCCGACATTTTATCTACTATGTGCGAATTTTACGCACAAGTATACACATCCACCTCTGACACGACAGAGGCGCTATTACGCGACTACTTTGATTCCATAGCCCTGGTGTGGTTTAACAACGTCCATCGGGAGTACATGGAGTTACCTTTCACGATAGAGGATATCAAACGGACTATAGGGAGTCTCTCAGCCGACAAGGCCCCAGGGCCAGACGGCCTAACAGCCAAATTTTATAAGGAATATACCGATATCCTGGCACCTCGCCTCCTGGCGGTCTACCAGGAGGCTATGGAGATCGGCCACTTGCCCGCTTCAATGCGTGAGGCCCTAATCATAACAATTTTAAAGCCAGAAAAAGACCCCACTCAATGCGACTCCTATCGCCCAATTTCTTTAATTAACATAGATGCAAAAATTTTCGCCAAGCTCTTAGCCACCCGCATGCAACCACTGCTCACCCGGATAGTCTTGCCGGACCAGTCTGGCTTTATACCGGGCAGATCCACGTCCCACAACCTCCGGACACTGTTCGCCCTAATGCATTACCTGGCACCACATGTACCGGCCATCGCGGCCTTACTCGATGCCACCAAGGCGTTCGACTCCTTGGAGTGGAGCTTTCTTTTCCCGCTGCTCCAAAGGATGGGTTTCAGTCCCATATACATCCAACAGATAAAGTTACTTTATACTATGCCTACGGCGCGCTTACGGGTAAATGGCCTGGTTTCTGAACCCATCGCTATCACTAGAGGAACACGACAGGGCTGCCCCTTGTCACCCCTACTCTTTGCTATTGCCACCGAGCCGCTGGCCGGGCGTATCAGGCAACACCATTCACATCGTGGTATAGGGCTCACGACGCAGAGCCTGACAATATCACTATATGCGGACGACCTAACATTATATATGACTGACCCTAAAGAGAATCTAGCGCCCATGACACGGGAATTAATCCGCTATGGGGAACTCTCTGGGGTGCGAATAAATTGGAGTAAATCCGTGATTTTCCCCCTGACGTCCGGCACAAGACCCTTTGAAACTGAATACCCGATTACATGGGCAACGGGGCCAATTCGCTATTTGGGGATATGGCTCAGCAACGATCTTGCTGAGCTATGGTCTGAAAACTACGGCAGAGCGATGGACTGGGTAACGGAAAGGGTACGCCGTTGGAAAACTTTGCCCCTGTCCCTGATAGGGCGCATCGCGGTAGCAAAAATGATTATTCTACCAAAGTTGTTATATCTTTTTGTCAACATTCCAATTCCACTAACAACTCACTTTTTCAAAACACTACGCTCCCTGATGATAGACCTAGTATGGGCGGGGCGCCAACCCAGAATAGCGTGGGAAATACTCACCCTACCCCAGTCCCAGGGAGGCCTCGCCGCACCCGACTTTGTGCTATACGCCTACAGCGCACAGGCCCACTTCCTACACTACTGGGTACACCCTACACCCTTTCAGCCACACGTAGCCATTGAAAAAGATAGGGCGGCGCCGACGCCACTCACAACCGCAATATTTCACACATACAAGCGGTCACGGGATGAAGTGAACACAGTGGAAGCGTTACGCTGGGCGTGGACGGGACTCCGCAGGAGAGCAAAACTAAATATGCTATATGCACCCTCTATGCAATTGGCAAGTCACCCACAGTTACCTCCACTGGGGGACCGCAGGGCCAGGGAGAGAGCCGCACTACATAAGATACATACGGGCAAGGACCTTTTCCCTGCAGACATCTTCCTGACACTTCAACAAATGTGCGACCCAGCGCCCCCTCGGCCGCGGACACGCTACTTTACTATCAGTTGCGCTCCTCTTGCAGAAGCAGATTTGATACCTTTCCAAACCCCCTACGCTACCAGCATTAGAAAACGTGCTCGTGATTGCTCATGGCCGCAAGCTGATCACCCGCATATACAATACCACACAACGGGAATCCCCGATTCTTGTCCCAGGGGCTAGGGAGGCTTGGGCGGAGGAGCTGGTGGTGGACATATCGGACGCCCAATGGAACTCGATATGCGGCCAGCTACGGCTTCTATCCTCCAACTACAGATTGCGATTAATTCACTTTAAGTACATACACCGCTTCTATCGGACCCCAGTACAACTGCACCGCATGGGATTGCGACCTGATGATCGCTGCTGGAGATGTGGGAACACACAGGCCACTTTTATACACGTAGCATGGCAGTGCCGCCAGGTAGCTAACTTCTGGGTACGTACACTACACTACATACATGACATAACCGGGCACGACCTGCCCTGCACGCCGCTGGTGGTGTTGCTGGGCGACAACGCTTCTGTTCCACCAAAAAGAAAGAAATTAACTGCTATGCTTTTGATCATGGCAAAGCGCCAAGTGGCCCTTCATTGGCGGGCGGTTTCACCACCGACCACTAAGGATTGGATTACCAGTGTAACATATTGCAAGACACAACTGGAGACATATTGGGGACTGCTGCCGCCGAGGTCTCGCCCACGGGACATCTGGGAGCCGTATGTAAACTGGCTAAATACTGTAAATGTGGATGAGTTTTAATAACCCTAGAGATTACAACGGATTTACTATCACTGAGAGACATGACCACATAGGCCCCTACATACTGATATTGGGCATCGGGGTAACAATCAGGCTAGCCAATGTGGTAACACTGTGCTATAATGGAAATGTGTATAAAGACTTCAGACTATATGTGTACGAACACAAAGTCAGATTATGATTATGCAGACGTCGAGAGATATTTGTGGACTGCAATTATTCAGCTGTTCTGTGATTGTTGGTTTCTTTTTGTTTTAAATGCCAATAAAAACAATTTAAAAAAAAAAAAGAGATGCCATGTTCTGTGTCGGAAATGTTGTTATGCGCCGCACAATCCGCATCCGTGGAAGAGCCAAGGACGTGGTTGGCAAAGTGAACTCAGAAAATCACGGTGAACTTCAAAATGGCGGCACAGTTCCAACGCAGGCAATGAACAGGCACACACTCTGCGCAGCATCAATGTAGTGAAAGGATTGGCTTACTGTACTTGAAGGCTCAGCCAGCGCAGCATCCATGAAGTATCCCGTTGCAGTAGCCATAAGTCCTCAGCTGTGCTTGGCGTGAGACTACAATTGTTGAACATGACCACCACTGACAGAATGATGACAGGTCCGTTTGTGTAGGGCCAAATGTAGAGACCTGGGCTTCCAATGTAGAAGGAAGGACCAAGTGAAAGCGCTATGTAGCAAACATTTTCACTTCTCTTGACGGCGCTAAAGCTGAGGAGTGGCATTTTTTGAAAGTACAAAGCACAGATTCGGTCCCTTGTTTGTTGAGAAGCTGTAGGAACAGCATGCAGTGACTTGAACTGCAGTTGAAACAGACGCTGTAGGGACAGCAGGAAAAGACTTGATCTGGAGTTGAAACAGACGCTGTAGGGACGGCAGGAACAGGCTTGGGCTGCAGTTGAAACTATGTTTGCAGGAACTGGCATGATTGTGCAGTGGGCGACCGATGGCAGAGGTCACTGGTGGGGCTGAGATGTGCCAGTTGGTTGAATATACGCAGCTGTAGATTAAGAAGTTGTTTCAACTTGAGAGATACTCCAGATACTCCAGACTTGAATAAGGAGGCTTGACAGGAAACTCACGCAGGTTCATCGCCATAAAATTGTAGTAACTGACTCCAAGCTGTTTGTAGTGTTTCAGGAGTATTTATTGTGGTAGTTACAAATCCGGTAGTTCAGCCCCACCAGGAGCAGCCAGCATGCTGCTCAGCCCTTCTCAACTGTAGCCTCTCACTCCCAACATTCCAAATTACATCATTCTGAGAGAATCTCACTGGCAGAGCATGAACCACATTGAAACCAGGATACTACACCTATGCCTGCAGAGGAGAGGAGCAGAAGAGAGCAACGCCACCGGGAAGATATTTATTTATTTATTTTGTCATTTGGCGTCCCCCCAACCCCACCCGACACTCTTCGACAACATCAGCCACTACTGAGTCTGAATGACCTCTCCGAAGTTTTGCATGAATGAAATCTTGACCATTAGCAATTTTGACATATAGTCCACAACAACAGCAGTTTTCAATGAGGACAACTTTTCGAATTGAAATTCTTCAGGTGAATGGTTTTTTCGAGCTCTTGTACAAGTTTGTGCTTCACTGGTTTGGTTGCAGCATCTCCATCAAATAATGTGTTTGTTGAATAAAGATCATGCGACAGAAGGTCCTTGATAAATTCACCCTTTTCCTTTGCTACATCCATCTCTCTGTGCTTGCAAAAGTTTTTTTTTGTAACCTGTTTTGTTGTGGCTGGTTGGACCACACTCTTAATGGCAATTAAAGTGTAGTATTTCAGCTTTAGTGATTTTGTCAAACAGCTTTTTCTCTTTCAATACCAATTTCTCCTGCTTCAGTTCTGCATATAGTTTGGATTCATGTTCCAGGACATCTGGTAGACGTGTCTCTATATTGTTATCTACATATTGTTTGGTCACAAAGTTGGGTATTCGCACAGGCTCGGTCATTTCACAAGGGTTTCCTTGCTGCTCCATGAAATGAAGAAAGCTGTCAACATGTTTATAACTTTCCCTCTTTCCACAAGTTTGTGGTGAGGAACAGTTTCACGATGGTCCATTAATTTAAAATTTGTCATCTCTCTGAAAACATTGCAAATAGAAAGGAATTCATGGTAAACTATCTGCCATTAAGCAACATATTCACTTTTACATGTCTGATCAACAATTCCCTTGGAGCTTTTCTGTGATCTCTGGATCTTCTGTTCCAGTTTCATATCTGGAGCCACAGCATTGAAACTACCCGCTCTGTCTTTCACAACAAAATGTCTTTGGATTCATTTTCTGTGGAGATATGTTTTTTCCACCTCGAGCTTCTTTACTTTTCTCAAATACCAGGACCCATATCTCGGGTAGTTTATGCAATGGAATTTGCGAAACACAGTAATGAGTGACTCCGCAGTCTACACATGCAGCTCCCAATCACCTTCCCGATCAGCATGTACCAAGTTTTTCACTAGAGCGATCATGTGTAAAACATTTTCCCGGTACTTGCAAAGTTCAGATTTTTCTTCAGGTTTTCTGATTTTGAACTGAGTGTATTGAACATTGCCTGGTTTTTGCATTATGTCTTTTGAATGAAATGCACCCTGTGCCTTGTTCAATTCAGAGATAAGATATGCAAAACTTAATTTGTCATTCTTATTCCAGAAAGTGTTCCAATGCCATGTTTCTATACCCTCAGATATGATGAGCCTACCTTGTAAGGAACGAACATAGTGAGTTCTGCTCAATACTGACTGGACAGTTTTGCTTCTAAAGAGTTTAGCCTCAGTAAGTGCATTGTCTATGCCACATCCACTGAGATAACGTCCTACACACCGCAATGCAATGTTTGTCATGTGAAAAACACCCATCATTGGATAAAGATCATCAAATTCTACTAGATTGCTCATAAAAATGTCAGCTGCTATAGGAAAATACCTTCATTGCAGAAAATTTGCAGGATAGGCTGGTCTTCAACCTGAGCATGCATATTTTGAAAACTATTTAGAGCTGTGTCTACTGTTGCATTGTTTGTGACTGGAGATGGTATACTGATAAAACCCCAACCTTCTTCAGCGAGACAATATTCTGGGAGATCAGAGCATGAATTACAGCCCACGGAGGAACTGGCTTTTCTTCATCCTTCATTTCACACCGAATAAGCAATATGATGAATTGAGTTAGATCGGCTTTGCAGACCACAGCATTAGGCAGAAGAAGATACATGTCCTCAGCCTCTCTGAAAATTTCTGGTAGACTGGGACGTGTTGATAGCTTGAAGTGATTTTGCACACATTGGCAAGGCAGTTGGGTTATAAGTTTGCAGATTTGTTTGTTTATGCCCACAGCTGACATAGCTTGTTTTCCAGCAACTAGTTCACTGGTTCAGTCTTGAAAAAGCACCATGTGCTGCATGTTCCAGACAATGAATGTCTTCAAAATTATCAAAAGAAGCAATTGATAATCCTTTCCTGGTAAAGTGACTTGGGAGTGGTGTGTTGTCGGATTCACAAGATTTTACAGCATGAGCTGCTAAAAAGTTCCCGCTTCGTACTATGGGCCAGATTACGATGCTGTTCGGAAGAGCTACGGATGGGATTCGGTCTTGCAGAATCCGATTCGGAACCCTTTTTTCCGACCGAATCGTACAGCTTTTCAACCGGACGAGCACGATGTCTGGAAACAGTCCGAGTAGTCCGAATCCGTTCCGAAAGGCATTTGCAAAACCCGATCCTTTCAAAGCCGATTCGTACAGCTCTATGGACACGGTGTGGTATCTTGCCTTCTTCTCTACTCTGTCTTTTCCTTGTGCCCTGTACTTTGCTGCTCAGCCAGTCTCTGTGATGTCATGGAATGTTGCCTCTGTGTATGTTCAAGTGTATCAGTCAGTTTATCTATGTAGGCTGAGCAGCAGGGTTTCTGCTCCCGGTGGGGCTTACTATCCTGTACATACATACTTGGATTAATATGCTGTTATCAACTCCTGTAACTATTTCCTAAGAATAAACCTGGAACTTGGATACAGCTACAACAGAGTCATCTTATTTTTATGGAATTCCACACTGGCGACGAGCTGAAAAAGGACCCATTTGAGAGAAAAAGGACTTCACTGAACTTAAAGAGATCATCTTTGCAACTAATGACAAGAATTGAAACGTTTAAAAATTACTTTCTTGCGTCTGGGTGCCCCACCGGTGTCTGGTTCCAACGGACAGTCTCAACCCTGAGCATTGCCTTACTTCTAAATTATCTGCAACATACTTAAAGGACTACCTAGTCTGCTGGTCTAGCTGGTGAGTCAGCTTACTTGTGAGTGACTGTTCTGCTGCTGACTATCCTCTGTCTTTGCTATTTGTGCCAACCTGTTGTTAAAAAACTTTCTACTTACAAAAGCGCTACTTGGACTGCGTGGGAGTCCGTGTCTTGACAGCCTCAGCCCAGTGCATGTGATCTGACGCTGCCTAATGATAATTAATTTAGTGTCAACAAGGACTTGTGCTAACTAAGCATTGTTTATCTCTTGCTGAATCAACCTGGCTCACACTTAAAGGACGACCCGGTCTACTGCCAGTGAGCCATCCTGCTAACCTGTGAACGAGTGTGCCTGCATCACTTCTACAGTCCCACTACTGCGTTTGGATGTTTTCGTTTTGTGATGAAAGTTACGTGTACTCCTTCAGATGGGCATTTACTTGAAGTGAAAAGTACAGAACAGTACTCTTACAGTTTGATATGGCATCTTAGCAATTTATGGATATCGCTTTTCTGGCTTTGAAGGATCTGGCTTTGCAACGAGTGGAACTGTGTCTGAAGAGCATTGCTCATAGTATTTAGAATCAACAATACTCTTACCAGTTTGAGTGACGGTTGGTAAATCTCCCCTCCATCTGCATCTTTCAAGCAGCTCTGGCGTTCGGAGAATCTTCCTTCTCGAGCCCCATCTCGAGCTCCTCCATGACGTCTTCCTCCTCAAGTCCATGGAACACAACCACGAGCTTATGGTACAAGCACTCGTCATCGCACGAGGTCACGCATCGTGACCTTACGTAGCGGCCATTTTTATTTAGGTTTTTGCTACCTGGTATCCTGGCAACAAGGTATTATTGCCTGGATTGTTTACGGAGTGTCACCAACTTCCTTCCTATAACGGTATTTACCTTACTAATCTTCTCATTCTTTGGCGTTCCTAGTGTAATTTCTTCAGCGCCAATTGCACACGGTGATGTGCACGGCATTACAGTGTTCCTTTTATCTGAAGAGTTAAAAGTGCATTTATTCTTATTTCTCCTATCCTTTATCTATACTGTATTTTTGTCTAATGTACTCGTTTACCATGTTTCACTAAATTTGAAATCTGCCTATGTAATTTTTGTTATGCTTGCTAGTGTTGAGGCTACTATGGTATCCAATCTAATTACTTGTGCGGAGCCATGATGAGTTTAAATTGTATGTTCTTATTTTAACATTTTTTTTGTATTGCCATGTGCTACAATTGCTAATTTTATTGCATCCTAAACTGCAAATGCCAATGTCATTACATGTATTTTCTTGTGTGGGCTATTTACCTCACAAGGTCATTTTACAGTGTTTCTTTAAAAAGTGCTGGGTTTGCTTTGTGCAGGGCATCCTAAACTATTGTGCTATTTTGTTTAGGCATGCTATTGTGCTGAGCCATTAAGGTGCTCAATTCTGTTTGTGCTGGGATTGCTTTGTGCAGGGCATCCTAAACTATTGTGCTATTTTTTTTACGCATGCTGGTGCTGAGCCATTATGGTGCTCAAACCTATTTATTTGTGCTGAGTCATTTAGGTACTCAATTCTATTTAAATGTGCTGAGCCATTTGGGTGCTCAATTCAGTTTACGCTTTCTTGTGATGGACCATTAAGTTGCCCAACTCTTTTTACGCTTTCTAGTGCTGGGATTGCGTTTTGCATGCGTCCCAAACTATTGTAGTGGTAAATCTTTATTTTAAGTGACTTGTTGTGAGCATAATTTTTTAGCTCGTTGCGGGAGCACCTTACGCTCTCATCATTGCTGGCGTTTTCAAGTGATGGTTTACGGAGCACGTTCGCTCCATCTCTCCATTTGTTTTTGTCCGGTGGTGGACTGAAACCACGTTAAGTGAGGCTTTTCACTTATTATTTGCATTTATTGTTGTACACCAAGGATCTGGGTGATGGGACATTTTACTGAGCTTTAACCCATTTCTTTTTTGTTTTATGTTATGAAACACTTCTCCTTGCTGTGGAAAGGGGGGGTGTGTGTTTTGTCTCTTGTATTCCTTTCTCTTCTGTTTTCTGTGCTCTCTTTCTTACCACTCGTTTCCTAGTTTCCTTAGTTTTTATTGTCTCCGTTAGGGAGGGAGATATGTGGTATCTTGCCTTCTTCTCTACTCTGTCCTTTCCTTGTGTCCTGTACTTTGCTGCTCAGCCAGTCTCTGTGATGTCATGGAATGTTGCTTCTGTGTATGTTCAAGTGTATCAGTCAGTTTATCTATGTAGGCTGAGCAGCAGGGTTGCTGCTCCCGGTGGGGCCTACTATCCTGTACATACATACTTGGATTAATATGCTGTTTATCCTACTTCAACTCCTGTAACTATTTCCTAAGAATAAACCTGGAACTTGGATACAGCTACAACAGAGTCATCTTATTTTTATGGAATTCCACACACGGTTTCCGGACGAGCGATTGCGATGACTGATTCGGACAACTGTTCCGCAATGGTTTTCCCCAGGCAAAACGGCTTCCGGAATCGGTCTTTGGGGGCCCATTTCGGTCCGGCATTCACCCAGAGGCCTCCAGTTGGGGCCCGTGGGGGTACCCATGGGACCCCTCTTCCCATCCATGCAGAATGTAGCAGGCACCATGGGGTGCCCGCCACAGGGTGCAAGGTTTTCCCCAACCATCCCTTTTTTCAATGGGAGCCTGGTTTCTCGTTCTGAAAACAGGCACCCTTTGAAGTCAATGGAAGTCCGGCCGAACAATGCTGGGAAGCATCGTAATCGGTCGTCCGGACTCGCAGGACCCGAATCGTTTTGACACTAGTCCGGACCCGATTCGGTCGGGACAGTTTCCAGACGAGATCGTAATCTGGCCCTATGTCATTGATACAGCGGCTTACTAGCAATAGATACTCCACTACCATATACTCACTTGGGCCCATACAACACGCTTCAGTTCTGCGCTAAGTAAACCACTGGAATCTTTTAGTTTTAGATGTTTCTCATACCTCAGATCTAGTTATTACTCCTTTAACTAAACCTTCTGTTGATCAAACAGTTCTTTCCTCTGGTCAATGGACCAGTTAGGTAAAACTAGTTGATGGCGATAATTGACATAACTTACTTTTTTTTTTTTTTTATAGTCCTCATTCACCTCAGAAACTAAATGAAATATAATGTCCATTTTTTCAGCCCTTTACTCGAAGGAGATACTGACCACTGACGGGCTTACTACCATAGTCATAGTCCATTTCTGTGGCTATTTCTCTCTCGTGGTGTAAAGTGCACCAGCACTGCTTAAAATTCGGAGTGTGGGGGAAAAAGACCCTTTAGCAGTCCAGAGTAAGATTGCCGGTGTAATCATTGGACATAGTCACGATCTTATATCTCCAGTATCCTTCAAATCTTACACCAACCCTACCGGGCTCTCCAACCGAGTTAACAACAAATTCCAAAAATCTTTCTTCTTAGACTTTTTTCCTAAAAGGTCCATCCTGGACATATACATTCAGAATGCTGTGGTGGTGTACTGCTGACCCATTTCCGACAAATCTCTCTTCTTGCGAGTAAAATTGCATAGAACAGCAAATTTCTGATAGAACCCGTACAATCATCCATCACTCCAAAGATAACCAATGATAGGCTTACCTTTATTTGCTGACCCAAAATACCTGACATTGAGGTTTCCACCTTATCCCAGAATCCTCTGATTTCGGGGCATTGATAAAACATAGCGGAGGGATAACATTTTTGATTCCCTCTCCAATGAGTGCAATTGTAGGGAAAATGTTGGATAGCGAAGGAATAACATTTGCTATTCCTACTCCAGTCAGTGCATCAATAGGGAAAGTGTTGTATTGCAGAGGGGTAAAATTTACTATTCTCACTCCAGTCAGTTCAAAATTAAAAACAAACAAAATATCATCAATGAAATAAAAACGTTTTTTTAAAGTAAATAAAAAATATATAGATTTGTTAAAAGTAAAAAAAAAATATATTTAATATTAAAAATAATACAAAATAAAAACATATTATAATGTTAAATACATATCACAAACACCTCCAAAATAGTTCTGCGGCAAAATTTATGACTGCACCTCACTCTAATGAATATGAGGAGGACGGCTGATAAAACACTCTTCTCCTCACAAATTCTAAATTGAAGTGTGCCAAGGAGCGCTTGTGCTTGCACCTTAACTCACAAATCCTCGCAAGAGTTCTCAGACACCAATAGCGACATAAACTCTGAAAAGAAGTGGCCATCTTGTAATGTCTTGCCAGTTCTAAAACCACTTTTTCTTCCAATGATTTATCATTGGAGGTTTTACTATGACCCTACAACTCCTTTTCTGACCTCTCTTCATAATGCCCTTAGTAAGGGAATGACATTAATCTGATTCCTGACAGGCCCTTGTTCTGGCTAAACCACAGATAACACATTAACGATCCTCTGCTTTCAGATTGGTTATTGGAATTGAACGAGGGTTAGCCATCGATCTTCTAAGTGGATGGGCATTGGGTTTGGTTGTCGTCACTTTCTCAGAAGATTTGGGGCCAGATGTAGGTAAAAATATATTTGCGATTTGTTAATAGCGATTTTTACCGAATCGCTATTAAGAAATCGCAAAACGCTATCTAGATAAAAATTCGCAAACAAATAGCGATTCCCTAAAATTCGCAGACCCACATACAGATTCGGAATTAGCGAAATCCCAATTTTAAAGAATCGCAATTTTGCGATTCTGCCATTCAGGTGCATTTGGATGACATCACACTCAGGAAGTGGCCACAACCATGCTGTTTCTGAGTGTCTGAGGCTGTGGGAGAGGCAGAGAGCAGAAGCACACACCCAGGAGCTGTACAGGAGTGTTCAGGCAGACACCAACTGACAGGATGGACACACAGGAGAAGGGAAAGGAGCCTGCAGAAAGGAAAAGGAAGCACAAGTTTAGCGAAAAGGAGTTGGAGGTCCTCATTGAAGAGGTGGTGAAGACTCATGATCAGTTATTTGGCAAGAAATCCCTGCATGTCCCGGAATCCCAGAAGAGAAAGATCTGGCTGGAAATACAAGGCAAGATCAATGCCATTGGGGTCACCCAGTGCTCCATCGACGACCTGAAGAAGCGCTGGTATGACTTGCGCTCCAGAGTGAAGGAGAGGGTAGCAGACAGGCTGAAACAAGCAAAGAAGACAGGTGGCGGACCATCCACAGCGCCTGCAACCACACCCCTGGATGATTTGGTGGAGTCCACCCTCCAGCCTGAGACCATCAGTGGCATAGGAGATGTGGACAGCTCAGCCTGAGACAACACCAGACAAGGTAAGATGCATGCACAGCATGGCCTGAACCCACCCCCTCCCCAATCCCCAATCCCCAATCCCCCATGAGCAAGTTAGAATTCCACTCCAGTCCATATTTTGCTAACAACCAGCAATGCATCATGGGAGACATAGTCCAAAAACCCATATAGCATATCAGTGAGATTTGTGAACACATTTGCAGGGGCCTTACATCAGTCAATTACCAAGTGGAGGACTGTTAGTGTGAATAGCAACTCATGTAATTTAATGTTAAACAAATGCTGCAAGGCAAGTCAGTAAATGGACTCTGCGCCCCAAACAGAAGAGAGGGAGACACATGATGCACCTGGGCAACAACATAGTCAGGAGGAAGAGTCCCAGACACCCACAGATGACACACCTAGACCACCACCCAGACCTAGGAGGTGCACAGTGGAAACACTACAGAAGATGGAGGGGGCAGAGGAGGAGAGCACGGGAGCTCCACAGACCATGCCCGAAGAGCCAGCACAGTCGCCCGAAACGCGCTCAACCATGCAGCGTAGACACGCCAGTGGTCTCCGACGCAGACCAAGGGCAGGGTGATGAATCCAGTGTCTTTGCAGGTCTTGAGGGCACCATGGTGAAGGTGCAGCGGCTGCAAATGAAGACAATGCGATTAATGCAACGCCAGATGGTGTCCATGAACAAGAACCTGAGGGACATTAAGGAGGGCATCAATGGACTGAACACCACTGTTGCTGAGGGCATGCGGGACATGACTGAGGCAGTACGGCAGTTATGCAGCAAATCGGACAGTGAACGTGGCGCAAGGCGCAGGGAAAAACAGCGCATGGAGGGATACACAAAGGCGGTCAACCGCCTATGCAATGCCACATCTGTCTTGAGCAGACGCACAGTGGCCAAGCAGTTGGAACTGGCCCACTGCAGCTAGGATGTTGGTAGGGGGTTGGTGCAGGTCACCACTGCTGTTGAACTGCTCCAGACAGCCAACATAGCTGCCACAGGGTCTGGGGATGGTGGAGACAGGGAGGAGGTCACCAGCCGCAGCAGCATTACTCCACCCGTCGCTGAGCCCAGACGGCGTTGTGCAAGGCAAGGGCCATCAGCAGAACTGTCGGCAAGGGAGGGAAGTGTGCACACTGAGCAAAGCACTGCTGGGCGTGGGCGCAGGAAATAAGTCCATGCTGTGGATGACGTATGCTGATGGGTGAGGTAACCCATGTGACCCAATGACAGTGGATGACAATGTGCATGCAGTGTGGACATGCCATGATGGGCAACTCAAGGCACACAGAGGCCAGTATTGTGAGGCGGTGTGCATACATATAGCCTGATGTAAGGACAATAAAACACCGTTATACAAACATCAGTATCGGCTTTGTGTCATTACTCACTTAGAAATAGTTGCGTGTGATCTCAGCACGTCTGTGTCTCCCATCTGCCACACCTACAACACCTGCTGCACTGTGCAGTGGCCGTGGACATTCCTCATCCTCTGTGTCTGAATCGGTGATTTCAACGGGGGTTCCCTTCTTTGTGGCCAGGTTGTGTAGCATGGCACAGGTAGCTATGATTTTGCAGCCTATCTTGGGGCGGTACTGCCGTGCACCTCCACTTTTGTGAAGGCAGTGGAACCTGCTCTCCAGGAGTCCAAATGTCCGCTCCACCACATTCCGCATAGACTTATGGGCAGCATTGTATCTCCTCTCACTTGGGGTAGATGGGTTGAGGAATGGGGTGAGTATGAATGCACGCACTGCATATGCATGTCACCTAAATGAGAAAGGTAAAATACATCAATCACAGGCCATTTCCAATACATCCAAGTTGTACAACAGAGTGTGTCACATGCATTTACCTAGCAGGTATCCTTCTCCAAATTCTCCCGCAGCCAGACGTGTATAGATTCCACTGTGCCTGAAGATGTAGGAGTCATGCGTGCTTCCTGGGAATTTTGCTACAATATCAGTTATGATGTGTGACGCATCACAGATTACTTGGACGTTGATTGAGTGATATGATTTTCTGTTACGATATATGTATTCAGTAGCAGAGGGTGGGCAGATTGCAATATGTGTCCCATCAATGCACCCAATGACATGTGGGAATCGTGCCATCTGATAGAAATCCATCTTGGTCTTATGCAGTTCCATGTGCGTGGTGGGAAACCAGATGTAATGGTGCATTCGTTGTAGCATGGCATCCAGGAAGGTGTTGAAGAAGCGTGACAGGCAACTCTGTGAGACCCCGCCAGCTACAGCTATCACCCCCTGGTAACTACCTGATGCAAGTAGGTGCAGGGAACAAAGGACCTGCACATGTGGTGGAATTGCGTGCGCCCTGCATGTCTGGTGCTCCAGGATTGGGTGCAGGTCACGTATCAGGTCTAGGATGGTGGTGGGGTGAAGCCTGTACCTCTCATGTATTTCTTCTTCTGTGATTTGATGCGCACTCTGTATATGCGTTCCTATCGCCTCCTCATCCTCTGTGCTGCTGCTTGCATCCGCATCCGCCTTGCAATGACATAGAGGGCTGCCATTGTGTTGGAACTGATGCATTCTGGGGCTGTTTATATACAGTGCACCTGCTTACCACCTGCTTTGAGTTGGTGGTAATTTGCGACTCGCAAATAGCGATTTTGTGGTAAATCGCTATTTGCGCGTTTACTTACATTGCATTGCGAATTAATTTTTGCGATTTCGCAAATTGCGAGGCGCAATTTGGGAGTCGGTGGCTCAAATTCTCAAAATAAGGAATCGCTAACTGACTTCTCTGGTTTTTAGCGATTCCTTATTTTGCGCTTGGCTTTTTCCCTCTCTACATTACACGGGGCTATTTTGAGGTCGCAAACGTTGAAATTCTGCGAATTTCAGCATTTGCGATCGGTATTTCGCTTCCTACATCTGGCCCTTGGATTCTTGTTGTGATTCACTGGTTTGCGCTATTTTTTGACAATTGATTCCAGGCTTTTCTCCATTGTATATGACTTGTAGCACTTGTTGTTACAATGATAAAATATTTCATCATCTTCACCCATCAGTTTCAAACTTTTGTGAACTTCGTCTTGCTGTATTTCTGCAGCAACTCAAATACTCTTCTGTGCAGTTGCAATTGATGATAGCTTTTCTTTCAGATTTATTTGGCATATGACACATTTTTCCTTTATGAATAAGTCCTCAGATTTTGCAGTTAGCAACACTCTGTCAGGAGGTAAAAATCCTCTGCTACCACCTGCTTCGCTCATGTTTATAAATTTGAATAAATGGAAAACCTGAAACAAAAACAATATTAAAATAAATGACCAATATGATTGCTAAAACACAGCATTGCAGAGCCGCTATTTTGGAAAATGGCCATAGGGTTGCTCTGAGGAGTTATTTTCTGTCTCTATAAGACTACTTGACCTATGTCAACCTATGTTTTGATACCAAAATGAAGTACACAGGTCTCATGGTTCCTGAAATAGTACATCATCACTGCAACACATCCGCCATTTTTAAAAATGTCATCTAGAAAAATTTGGCCCGGATTAGCAATGTCTACCCAAGCTAAATTACTTTTGTATTGATACAAAAACACAAATCCAAAATGAAAATCTCTGGACAACAATTTTTGTACGGAGGTATACCAAGGGGCCAGGACAATCAGAGTTACACCTGAACTTTTGCAGACAGCAGTGTAGACACATGAAATGTACATACCATAGAATACATTAAATTGTACTAGCAGCAGAATAGAGGCATGACTCTGTGTTTGCTGTAGGAAGGAGACTCAAACTGAACAGGCAGTAGGATGGAAAATTAATCACAGTTGTAGACTTGAAACTATATGAGCAGCAGGACACATACATGAAACTGCACGGACAGAAAATAGTGGGGTAGAGGCATGAAAGATGTAAAGATGCATGGAACTATAAGGACACCAGGTATCAAAGAAAAGAATTTAGTGACAGTAGGATAAAGGGAGAATACTTCACAAACTAGTAGAGAGAATATGATTTCTGCAGATGAGAAGATAGAGACAAGACACGACACAGATAGAAGCATAGAGATAGTGATCTGTTAGTAGAGCTGGGCAGACCTGACAGTGTGCACACACAAAAAGGTCATGGGCGATGGAAAAGTCATCACATGCAATATGGTGCACAAAGATCACTTTAGTCCTCTTGTCAAGAAACTACGCAGAAGTCCGCTAAAGGCCTGGGGGATGGTAGGCGAGGATTCCCTTATGGTTGGTATTGTAGCTCATTAAGATTTTGAAATGGAAGTGTCCCAAGAGGTTGGTGTCCAAGTCTGTGTAGGGGGTTCAGTCAATCATGAATGGCCTATAGTTCTTTGCCTGGGTAGAATCTTTCTTCTCTTTAAGGATAACTAGTTTGACTGATTATACTGGGGTGCCCTCTAGTGCCCGAAAAACGGTGGAAAGGTTCCAATAACAAGACTTGTAGACTGGACCAGAACAACTTTTAAAATTTAGCTGTATTTCCATCTGGTCCCAGGACATTATTTTTTTTAACTTGTTGACAACTTTAGTACCTTAATCAACAGTTTTTGGTGAATTAAGTTTTCTTCTGTCCTCAACAGAAATGAAGGGGAGGTCAAGTTCCTCTAACAAGTTGCAGCATGTCTGGGAGTCCACTTGAGAGGTGTTATCTTTAATGTTGTACAAATTCCCTTACATTTTCCATTAAATGGTCAGATTGTAGATGTATGTTATCCTTCTTGTCTTTGATTATAGGAATAACATTTTTATTCAGTTCAAATTTTAAGTGTAAGGCCAACATTTTACCAGCTTTAATAGATTCACAAAGTCTTATACTTTTCTGTCTATTGTACTCATTTGCACTTATTTGTTTTTGGATTTTGTCAAATCCTTATTTCTTATTATTAGGATCATTTAGAGCATGCAAGTCTTTGGATTGTCAATGTTAAAATTCTAATAATTCAATTTCTGTCTTCAAGACAAGTAAGAAATTGTTTAATTCTGAATCTATTTGTCATCTTATAGTAATTAGATGTATCTTTTACGGCTTCCCATCAGGTGAAGTGCCTTCTGCAAATGTTTCTTTAAGGAAATTATCAACATCCTTCTGCAATTTAATTCGGTAAGCCTGGCCCAGCAAAATCTCATCATTATGCCTCCATAAAGTCTGTGATCTAGAGAAAGAACCCCACGAACATGACAATGTTATGCATGAGAAGTCTGAAATATTACTCAGTTCTATAGACTTGTCTATTATGGATTGTAGAAGATTACCAGGGTTTAAAATGTAATCTGTTCTAGAATAAGAACTGTGTGATGGAGAGAAAAATTCGTAGTCTAGCGTATCTGGGTGTTGTAGTCTAAAAACATCTTTTAAGTGCAGTCTCTGGCACAGATTGTACATGTTCTTATGTGATCTTGGAGGCCAATGTTTACAATGCGAGGATCAGTCCAAAGTACAGCCCATAGGTAAATTGAAGTTACAGCGTAGGAAGATAATCGCATTATCTGGGCTAGAGCTCATATTTTGAGCAAGACTAGACTGGAAGATTAGACTAAAATTCAAGAACATCCCCATTCACGACATATATATTTATTACATAAAAATCTATCCCCTCCTTATTTAATTTTAAATATACCCGGTCTGTGATAGCGGACGACATAGAATGTTAGTTTTTGTTGCAATTAATATTACTGCACCATTTCACTTGCCATCAGCAGCAGAGCAGACTATATTTCCAACCCATTTAGAATGCTTAGATAGTTTTTTCTACTGACCAATTTTCCATTCTTCTATGAGAACTATGTCTCCTTTTAGTTTGTATGTATACTCTGAAACTTTGCATCTCTTCACTCAGTGATTTAAGTACTTGTTGAAGGATACCATTTTCAGACTATTTATAGCCGGAGTCATGTGCGACGTAGAGGATTATCAACTTCAAACATAGAACAAATAATAAATCAATACATAGAACAATCATATTTTGCATCGCGTAAATGGCATAGATAAACATATAAAGTTGTCGTGTAGTTCCTATATAACCTATACAGGATCTGCACGTTTGGATAACATAAACTGTGGGACTGGTGGCAGACTGATTCCGTGCACCCCCACCGGGTATGTTAGCCTGTCTGTATCAGCTAGCTCACAGTGCCACTAGAATCTCCTGTTATCGGGGAGAGAATAGTTCTTGGCAACCTCGAAACATGACAACCCTGATCCCTCAGAATTGTGGAAACAATATACTACCTTTCGCTCAGTCACTCGTGCTCACTTAGTTTGTCTCAGAGAGATACACAGAATAAACTGGCTGGGCGTTTTCAATAAGAATTTATTGAACCGTTGTTATTCTAGTGTAGAATAGATGAGCTGCAACAACCATTAGTCAGTAGCAGAGATATATGATTAGAAGCAATACGAAAGCAAATGGATGGTATAGCTCTACCATCTTGCAATAATCATGAATACATACGAGTATATAAAACACATGATAAAAAGTGCATACTCCTACGATGCCTCCCTAACTAGATGTACCTAAATGTACCTAGCATCTGGGTAGGTGTTATGCCAAAAATCCCTCTAGGATCTAGTCAACCCCATTACCTGAGAATGAGAGAATATGGGACCCCATCCTGGTCTCGAGTTAGACACCCCGCGAGGGATGTTAGACCACTGCGAGCTGGAGCATCGGCATGCAGGAACCTCAGCGTCTCTGGTCAGTCGGGAAGTCTCGGTCTCCTCTGCCTTTCTAAGCAAGATGTGATGTATATATACCCATAGGTCTCCCCAGGGGTCCTACCATGCTGTGTCACTGTGTCGGCCTAAAGGATGACGTTGGGCCTGAACTTTATACAGAGATATTATACAGGAGATGTTTGTCCTGCTGTTAGTCCTGCTGAGCGTCCAAGAAGCCTCATGCATAATGTATGAGATTCGAACTAGGGGGAAACCCGCGTCGTATCTAGGTAAAAGGTCAGTCCCTAAGAACCGTTATGTATGTAATGTAGGGAACAATATAGGTGAAAGGTTGCAATGTTACCTGCACCTATATAGGGTACCTATATGGAATATAACAAAGTAATCATACCCAAATTGAGACTATATCAACCGCCGATAACATTGCTTGAATTAGAAAGAAGTAAAAGAAGACACAGATAAAGAAACAGGTAAGAAAACAGTATAGAAGGAGAAATCAAAATAAGAAGACCTTGAGTGGTCTAAATAGGCAATCTTAAAAACACCCAAAAGAAAATGATCAGAAGTAACAAACCTGGCACTTTCCAGCCCCCTCCCATTCATCCCCCTTTTATGTGCCAGTGGTGTTGAGAAAGAAGGAGATGAGACTCTATCCATGAATTACAAACCCAAATACTACTGCAATAGAATATGTTTCAAAATTGTGTGAAACCGTAGGATGTGCATCGTTATGCACATGCAGAACTATAAACATAACAAAACTAAAGTAGGAGTAGCACCAACTAGCATTTAGAACATGAGACATTAGAAAGCATGACAAGACTGTGTGTAGTCTGTATTTGTGTTCATACAGTGGTATGTAACTATGCGAAAAGGTCATATCCCTGGACTATAGAAAAATAGTACAGAACACTTCAAATAAGAATAGTAGCATAATAGATATAGAATATCACATTTAGGTAAATTGGGTATATAGATATTACCCCCTCTTCAAGGCACCTGAATAGTGCTATGCTGACTATACCGGAGATAATTTCCTTTGGAGATGGTGTCCAATTCAGTCGTCTAAAAATGTTTTGAGTTCAGTGTCAGATTGGGAAACATGTTCCAAACCATTTAATTAGACCCTGAAGTGTGAAGGACCTGCACATGAAATTCAAGGTGACTAGATATTAGCCTGGGTTTCAGGGCCAGAAAACTCTTCCTCTGGTTGACCGTATTTTTGGGTAATCCTATTAGAAAAAAAGATTAATTTCCAAGAGATTTGGTTGTTTTTCTCATATATTGAATGATAGATTCCATGTGTCGAAATGTAAGTGTTTTACAAGCTATATGTCTTAAAGATTTCCTATGAGGCAATGACTGAGATGGCAGCCTATGCATCCTTTCAACTTATTTTCCTAAAGAGTATGCCAATCATTTTCTGAATCCAGATTTCCAAAAAACATATACATGCATATACATATATCCGTTGTAATCTTAACCTTTAGGGATCCCAAATATTCTCAGATTACCTCGTCTCTTGTGGTCCTCCAAGTCTGAGACTTCCCTTTGAGGTGATTCTCGGTTGGAAAACAGTGAATAACTCTAATAACAGTAATTGACATACATGGAGTTAACGGGGCATTAGATACAAGGGGTGATGGGTGCTGTAGTGATGAGACCCGAGGAGGTTTACGTGATTGGTAGAATTGAAGGGGTGGGGTTAAGAGTAGTTAAAAAGTACGCAGGTGACTGAGAGTGGTTTACCGGTTTGCGCGAAAGAAGAGAAAGTTTTGAAGGTGCTTACGCCAATAAATACTCAGGTGGGTGAATACTGGTGTCTTTTTGCATACGGGGATTGTTAAATTCAGAAGGATTTGAGGGGGAATGACCAAAGCTGGTTGTTGTTGAGAAGTGAAGTTAAGTTACGGGAAGGTCACTGAGGTGGGGGGAAGCTTGTTTAAGTATTCTACTTGTAGCGTGTAGTCATGCTGTTTAGAGGGAAAACGTCAATGATGGGGGTAGTTCTAGAACGAGGCATGCTTCTGATTAAACATCCTGAATATATCATAACTTGAATATATGATCTAATGTCGTTGTTTCTTCATTTTGTAGTGTAACCCTGACGAATGGCAATAATAAGCCCGAAATGCATTGGAATTAATATCTACCACTGAGGACTATTTGAATATATTCTTGCTACAGAAAAAGGCCTGGATTGGCATATCTGCAGTATTAGATATTAAATACATATTATCTCTTATGTGACATGATGAAATGTAAAGAAACAGCATAAAAACTTTTGAATACAAGGAATAAAATTTATTGAAAATGGACAAATTGGTTGAAAATATATCACCATTTTGGTATCTAGCTGTGCGTCCGGCACAGGAGTGTCATGTCGCTCCTGCTTTTGATGAAGTGATTCTCGGTCTTCCAGGTTACTGATTCTATTTTCCATTTCTGCAAGCCTGCAGTTTATATGTTGAACCTCCACTCTTATCGTACTTATGTCACTTTGCATTGTATCAGTATTAAGCGTAATCGATTTAAGGCCTGATTTAGATCTTGGCAGTATTACCGCTGTACCGCCTTTGCGGCGGTCCTAAATACTCCGTCAAGCTGACGGCGGTCTGCCCGCTATATTTAGATGTTGCAGCTACAGACAGAATACTGCCGTGGCGGCAGTCTTAGGTGCTGGCCAGCAGTACTCCGCCACCGTCAGCCTGGCGGGATTGCACCGAACCAATTTAGATATCCCTATTGTGTTGGCGGTGTCCTGGTGGCGGAGTCCTGTTGGAGTGAGGGCATGGAGCTGTGGAGGGAGGTAAGTACTAATTATTTTCATATAAATACAAATATATGTTGTGAATCTGTCAATATGTATACGTAGGTAATGTGTACTGCCCATTTTTTTACATATTGCATTGCACACCAACAATATACATGAACTGATAAATGTACACCCACACACACCACAAAAGCCTACCTTAGATTTCAGTGTCAACAGAGTGGCTGAGCATCATGGTCAAGTAGCAGCAGCAGCACAGGAAGGATCTCAACAATAGCGTTTAAGACGTAATCGGTGTTGGAAGCCAGAAAAAAGGTGAGTTATCACCACTTTTCCTTCAATTCCTCCAACTTGTGCTTGGAGGTTCCACGCCATAGTTGCCTTGACGGAAAGGCACATCATAATCTGGACAGCGGCAATCATGGCAGGACTCCCCCAGATAAACTTCTGCCTCTGGTGCCGTCGAAGCAGGAGAAAGATTCTGGCATAGGTGGCGGGACTGCAGCATTCTTACCTTCCGTGACCAGACAACATCAAATCGAGCGAGAGATCACCAAGGCGGCGGGCGGGAAGATCACCGAAAAAGTGACTGCAGGACCAGTCCTTCCAAGATCTAAATCAGACCTTTAGTCTGGCCGTAAACTTCCTCCCATGTCTTAAGTATTGTTTCCATTGACACGGAAATATCAGATTTAGATTTGATAGAAGATTTGGGTAAAAGTGGTTCCGCTTTAGTGCGTTTCATTCCTGGCTTTTGCTCCTCTTCTGCCAGGGTCACAGTGTAGCTTGGCTGCTAATTTCTGACTTATGTGTGAGACTTCCCAGTACAGCTATGACACAGATATGAGACGTATGCTTCTACCATCTGGGTTCTATAGCCACATCGAGCAGTAAACACAAGGACAGTCCAGTCATACTAGTAGACGCACACAGAGAATGCCTTCAGAGTGTTAAACGGAAAATGAAGATACTTAAGAAAGGCTTTTGGGGAAATAGATGTCACTGACACAATATTTGGGGGAGTTCCTACTAAAACGCAGAATAAATAAAAGCACATCTTACTATTTATTTTTAAATTCTACTCCTTACGTCAGTGACGATTCTCAGCGTTTCCCACTGAGGAAAAAGGTGCATCAGATCCCATTCCACGGTCCAGTTTACCCAAAAGCTGCCAACGGTCCTTCAAGACGCATCTAGTAGGATTCCTACTAGGGTCATAGCCTAATCCGCATCGTGTTTCTGTTGACACAATTCCTACTATAAGCACTCATTTGCAATGATCATTTTGTTGCATTTCTATGGTACCTGACATTGTGGTCAATGTGATAGAAAGGTTTCAGTGTTTTGAGCGTCAGGTCAGGGGTCACTCAGCTTAATAGACTGCAGTATGAGCTGTCATTTCTCTGAGGATACCCTCACTCCCAACTGGCTTGATATTCACACACATGAATTTAAGAAAATACTAGCATATAGCAAAGTTGTTAAAAAACACAGATTACTTGTAATGTAGTCTACAAACTTTGCCTACACCATAGTGGTTGTGAGTCAGTTTGTGTTGGTATTGGCTGAGGTCCAGCTGGATGGAGTAGAACTGGTGGTAGAGATGACTGCTGTGGAGGGGGTAGGTTTGTGGGTGGTGTAAGGGAATTGAGAACTGGATTTGTTGCTGTTTGCCTTATATGTTGTCCACTATCCCCTGTAGAGTTGACCCTAAGGCATCAATATCCCCTAACACACTGGACTGCTGTTGGAAAAACAAATTCTCCCAGAGGACAGGTCAACCCCCTTCTGTATTAGACTTCCGCCCACTACTTAAATTGCCATTGTACTTGGCCAGCAGGTTGTCCATCGCAGAGAGGGTCTCCATTTTGTGAGATTTTAGTGGGGGTAGACTGATGAAGGGAGGAGCGGTTCCTTACCAGTGGAGCTCTCTCCTTCATAAGATGTAGAGAAGACATGAGATAAACCTACATGGGAAGAGTGTGTAGGGGACTCTACAAAGGACTGTGTCGCGGTGAGTCGTGCATATGCATAACAAGCATCAGTGGCTGCGTCGCTAATGGCTGGAGAATGGCAATCCTAAAAATAGATCTTGGGGTAAGACTGCTGCTCGGCCTTGAGGAGGGCTTATTTGATATTTTCAGTATGGGGCAACAATATCCTCCACCTCATCTCCTTCCTCCTCCTCGACCATCTGCTGTCTTCTTCTTGAGCAGTGTTGGTTGCTGACAGATGCTTGGAGGAGGATTGGACTTCCTCCTTTCTGCAGTCCTGTTTGTAGATGGTTCAGCATCATGTCAGGCTCACTTTTCCCAGTACCTGCAAGAAGTTGAAAACTGCTGAAGAACCTCAATGTAACATACCTCAAAGTACGTCTACAAGCTACTTCAATAAAAATTGCGAAATTAACATTCTTATTTATATAGTAACATTACTCAAAGAAACACATATGAAGCTAGGGATTGTTCATTGCATAGCATTGTAACCCATATGAATTATAAGCTCCCTCCCTTCAGCCAAGTATGTTTCCTTTCTGGATTAACCCCATTAAAATCAGCTCCTGAACCAGTGTCCTAGAAGTTGCAGTTAATAATGTATCTCCTGATCCAACAGCGGGAGAGAATAATGTCTATTTTTCTTTAAAACCTTTTAAAAGTGGTATTTGGCAACGTAGAGCCAAATTAATGAAATATAAGCAAAAGAAACAACATTTCAATGTAAAATTATATTTGAAGTGTCATAAAGTATATATTGTGAAAGGAAAGGTGATGAGATATATAAGTAAAGCTCAGATTCTCCCAGACTTACCTGATCAACAGATGGTAGATGTCCTAATGGCTGCTGCCAGAATGTCGTATGATGCAGATCCAGATGGGGCGGACGTTCCTTTTCCCTGAATGCTACTAATCTCTGGAATTCTCTTCCCTCTACTCTTCGTATGGAACCTAACTTACAGACCTTCCGCAAACTTCTTAAAACTTATCTTTTTAGTACTACACACTAACTTGCCGTGATTCTGCCTGTCCTGTCCTAAGCGCTACGAGGCCTCAGGGTAGTAACGCGCTATAGAAATCTAACTTCATTCATTCATTCATGTCATCCTTGGTGTTGGGCGCAATGTTGACCCCAGGTGCTGTAGTCTGACTATAGCTGACAGGAGAACAAGAGACATATAAAGAGGAATAGGCCATACAAAGTCATATGTGATGTTGACATGTTTTAGTTTTATTTTATTGTGTCTAGGTTTTGGTGCAGCACTGGCAGCAGGACAAGCTTGGACAACACAGAGCCTTTAATGAGAAATCAAATCTATAAGCAAAATATTTCCAGGAACCTAACTACCAAAAAATATATGGGTAGAGTTAATATTCAGCCTCAGACAACAATTATCAGATATTGGAGGCTATCCCATGAAAGTGACTAAAATGCCACATAATTACTGTTCTACTGAGTTTGGCACCATAAAGACATATCTGGGAGGGGTGTTGTGTTCTATTTGAAGACAGGCCTGGCATGGTGCCCTGTGTGCTACAAATTACACCTCCCCTGATGTAGCAACCGACTTATTTTGTATACTGACTGTATGAGAGGAACAAAGCATAAAAAGAAATATTATAAACATCAACTTAGTAAAAGGTTGTGCGTTAAAGGGTATGCCAGAAAGATATGTCAAATCTGCAAAACATTGTAGATATGGCAAAGGAGAGTGTTGGAAGAGTAGTTGTAGGATAATTGTTTGGGACAGATACGGTTTAGTTCTTACCTGGCATAACATTAGGGTTACCTGCAACAGGCAGAGCATACAGCAACTGAGGATGTATTGTGGAGAGGGCAGCCTCCTTGATGTGGGTGGGGCAGCGAAAGGATACAGGTGTAGTAGCTCCAGGGAGAGCTTAAGCCAGCAGAATCCTTGATAACCTATTTTTCACCCACCTCCTCTCATCCTACCATGTCTTCCTAATGTGTCCTACTGTGTGGGTCTTCTCAATGCATTCATTGAGTCAGTGACTTCCGGGCGCAGATCTGCCTTCCTTTCTCCACTGAGGGGGAATGGAGGCAGCCCATGTAGTTGTTTGTAGTGTTTTATCACAAATGGAATGCAGCGCCTTGAGACCCTCACAGCGCCTTGAGACCCTCACAGAGCCTTGAGACCCTCACAGCGCCTTGAGACCCTCTGAGACCCTCACAGCGCCTTGAGACCCTCACAGCGCCTTGAGACCCTCACAGCGCCATGAGACCCTCACAACGCCTTGAGACCCTCACAGCGCCTTGAGACCCTCACAGCGCCTTGAGACCCTCACAACGCCTTGAGACCCTCACAGCGCCTTGAGACCCTCACGGGTGAGTAGCCACGCTATACAAATCCCTGATTGATTGATTGATTGAAGTGCTGCCTTCTCCTCTGTGAAACTCCTCTTCCTCTTCGGATTTTTTGGCTGTGTTCTGGAGGCACAGTGAGGTTCCTGGTTGCTGCAGGGTGGCAACCTCAAAGAAGAAAAAGTAAAAACCACGGCTGTGATCTGTTTTTATATGTTTTTAATGAATCTGTGTTTGGTGTATGTGATTGTGGCCATGTGTATCGTGTTTGCCTCTTACTCTTCCATTAGGAGTTCTTGATCTCCGCTGTGGAGTTGTCCATCCTGAATGTAGAGGTTTCCACCACACTGGCAGAGACGTCACCCACTATAAACTATGGTTGTAAAATTACTACTAGTAAATTTAGTCACATTTTAAGAGGTATTAGGCTCCATTCCTTAACAAAGTGAAAAGCCTAAAAGTGTAAAGTTATTTCTAGGTGAAATAGTAAATCTGCTCTTATGTAAACATATACATTTATTTAGCTCTACGAACCACGGCCAATGTTCTCTGGCTACATACTTAGAATCTTGCCTTCTGTAATTCTCTGCTTCTCCAAAATATTTAGTTAGGGTGCACAAAATTTACATAATTTGCATGTGTGTAATTACATGAAGGTCCAGAAAATTACACATAACTATGTCAAATGCAAAACTATTATTTAGCACTATATATATATATTTTTTTTTTTAAAGCACAGGAAAAACGAGCGGTGCAAACACCAACAATTCATGTTCTGGTTGTTGCCTTGTTCTTTGCATCCAGGCTATATGTTAGCTAGAAATAGCTCGTAATTATGCAACAACGGCACAATAGCTTAGCTTTGGGAATTTTGTAGGCCCTGGCGGAATTTTTAATTTCACTCACAGAATTTGAGGAATTTGGTGACTGTGAAAGTGCATGCACTCTTCCGACACATGTTAGGAAGTGGTGGAGACATGATGTTTGCAAACATAGGTCAGGCCTGCCATTGAGGCCTCAGTGGCCACTTACAATGCTGGTGTGGTTTACCTATGTGTCCGACCTGTGGTTGCAGCCCACTGACATGGATGGCTTGTTAAACATGTGTCCGACCTGCCCCAGCAAGTCTGTGAGAGCACCCTTGCACATGTACTCCAGCTGGCCCATAGCAAACACGGTCCATCTGGAGGAAGCCTTTCACCACCACTAGGATGAAAGGTGAAGGGCTGAGCAGGCAATCATGGATGTTCGTTCCCAAGGTAGTGAGGAAGAGCCCCTTTCCTTAAGTTAGCATGGGGAAGGGGCCGCCTGTAGTTCACACTGCAGTAATCGATTGCAGTGGTGCAGTCTCATGTTGTTTCCTATGAATGGATTCGCTAGGCCAAACCCATTCCAGTGGTAACAGTGGACTTGGCAATCTTGCGTGGGAATGCCACTCATGGGAAGTTGACATTTCTATGCATCAAACTCTTTGTGTGCCATTGTGTTTGGCACCGGTCAACACTGTACGCTGGGGAAGCACATCTGGGCATTCCCCAGCGACAGCCATAAACCATTGGGCATGCAATTGAGATAGTCAACATCTGCCATTTGAGGGTCTGGCGGAATATACGGGGGCAGTGATTGTGACACCTGGCTTCTGGGGGCAGATCACGGCCCCATAAGGATAGAGATCTGCATTCTGTAGCCTTGTGGCAGACAGGACAGAAATTTAGGAGTCACATCTATGGTTCAAAGGAACATCCTTTGAACCTCCCCCCAACTTCAAAGGTCCAATGGGGTATAAACACCCAGTGCCACCGCACCAAGTGGAGAGATCCACTTGTGGGGATGCAGGACCTTGTCTGCGGGGTGCACATTGCCAGAGGACTCTGTTGTGCACATGGAGGATAGCTGCCTGAGGAAAGGACCTTGTGTCTTCCTGAATAGTAGCTGGCCTGGGACGATGACCTGCTGACATGCGGCACCCTTCAGTAGGCTCACAAGGACAAGTTGGCTGGTCTCCTGGTATCTCAGAGGTCTCAGGGATAACAGAGATCTCCTACAAGGGGTCCACCCCATCTATCGGTGACATCTGCGGCAAAGTGGTTCCTGTACTGCAGGGACCTCGGCACGCATATGCGTCTTGTTTGTGGTGATTTACCGGTTGAGGGATCCAAAGTGGCCCGCTTCGTCGACTGCCGCATTTCTCTTGTGCACCTTGCCGACTGCATGCTTATTAAGTGCAGTGTCCGATTCACAGATTGCGACCCCGTAGGTGGGGATGCACCCATTGCATAGTCTCATTCCACCTCGTGAGGCTTTGAGGATCTTGCGCCTGTGTGTGTGACCGAAATCATCTGGTGCAACCAATATCAAGGTGGGCGGGACATAGTGCCTCATTTCCCAGGAGAACCATAATTGGAACTCTACTTCGTGTAACTTAAGGTGTCAGGTGTGACTCATCTCGTTGTGTGCCAGACCTTGTGCCCCGATTGCCAGGGCACAACCTGCATCAATGTGTAACTGAAATGGTGCCTCCTCAAGCCGAGAGGCTCCACTGTGTGTTGTTCCCCATTCACTGCTTGCTCCCTCACTAGCCCCATCATGGTGGACCAACTTCCCTTTCCCCCTTTGGCCCTTCCAAAGATTTTGTGGCGCCATGTAGGAGTCAGAGGAATTGACTAGGCCGGAGGGGCGCTTCTGGGAAGGTTCGGGAACCAGTCAAGAGACTGCGTGACACCCTTGTGCCTCGCAGAACTGATCTGGTGACAGAAGGCTGTGGTGGACCTCTGCTTGTAATGAATTGTTACTCTTAGCCTGTTTCTGCTTTGCAACTTGTTGGTGAACTTCCTGAGTGGCACCAAGAACCCCTTTGTTTATTTCTACCTCTTGTTTATGCTTACTGTCTATCCCCACTTGGTTTCCGGGGACCCAGACGAGATACGACCTCAGCCATGAGTGGCCTTGTGCCCGGAGGGAGGGGCTGGTAAACCTCATTTCAGGGTGTCTGGGACAGTGGGAGTGAACTGGAGGGTGGCGGGAGGCTCAGAGCCAAGGGGTCTGTGTAGTGTTATCTATTGACTTGTTTGGTATCAGTGGCACTGTATTAGGGTGCCGGGTGCGAATGTGTGTGAAAGTGCCCATACGGACCAGGCTGGTACCTGTCGCATTGTGTAGTGGTGCAAAGTGAGCATGAGTGTGCAGTGGACCACCTATACTTCATCACACTGGTCGGCGGTGTTGGTTTATACTGTGTTCTTGGGCCAAAAGCACTTTATCTCTCAACAGTGAGTTTACACGTGTGACCTTGTTCCACGGTGTTGCTAAAAGTGTTATAATTCTGGGTATGAACATATTACTGCTATTGCTGTAGCCCAGGGAGCACCCTACAGCATGTGAAATTGAATTATTATGATTGTGAGGGTGAGCCAGGGGCTGACAACAAGTCACACCTCATAAGGGTGCTGTGTGGGGATTGGAATAGGGCTTTTCCCGTGTGTGCATCTTATCGAGATCTGATCAACACTAACAAGGCCTAGTACTGCTAGTAAGATTTCCAAGTGTGATTTATGCCCCAGATTCTGTGATATTCATATTGCATTGTTTAATGTGTGTTAACACAAATATTGTCTTATATAAAATATTATGGCCCAAATATTGTTTACTTATGTGTTGGTTTATTTGCAACAATGTGGAGTATACAAAATGTTATAGGGAAACCATATTTTGGCCAGGATGTCCTGGTATCATTCACTGGAGACATGCAGTAAACTCTACTTGTTTCTACACACAGCTACTTTTGCTATCAAAGGATCCGACTTGTCAGGCTCTGACCACAAAGGTTATCTGGCACTGCGGCTGCAGGAGGTTGTGTTGTTTTGTGTGTTTCTACAGACATGGTCATTTCCCAGGCTCTTGTGATGACCTGCAGGCTGGTAATACATCCCAAGAAGAAATCTGCATATTCCAGAAACAAATCTGTACCTCACTCTCTGAGATGCTAATACAGTAGTTTGATATAGACCCTTTTTTAGACCCTACGCCTACATTGTCTCTAAATCACTTTACGTTACAGACTGCTTTCTACAAGCTCTGCCATGCTTTTTTTGTATCACCAGCTTCAAGAATATGTTCTTGCTCTTCTTTCCTGGACAAGCTTCCCTGTTGTAGCAAGAGGTGCGCCTGGAATAACATGTATTATTTTTCATAACAGGTTTTGTTAAATAAGCATAACACCAGTATACCCCCATGGGTGATGGTGCACTCCACACGTCTGCATCACAAAGCATAGTTAGGGCAATACCAGGAAACACACTATTTTCCTCCAAGTCAAAAATGAAGGGGCCTAGAATATCTTAAAAATAATTGACAGCAAGTACCCAAGCTTTGCACTGCCCCATCTGAGCCACCTCAGGGTGTTGGTAACTAACAGGACCAATGCCGCATGTCTTCGTGAGCTCTGTCACGGTGCAGCAAACAACCACACAATTGAAGAGTGGGTTGTGGTCACCACACTCTGTAGAACTGAATGACATTGGACGTAGAGTCTGTGAATGAGCTGCGATGACACCACACCGGAGTGACTGATACTGAGGAGTGGAGGAACCTGGCCCATGACAGGTGCCCAATAACGGCCAACTCAGAAATGAAGAATTAGCAGTGAATTCAGCAATCACGGCTCTGATTCCCCTGGTAATTCCTCATTTTGGGACTGACTTTTAGCCGGGTATTTTTGCCGCTTTTTGTAGCCGAAATCTCTAAGAGGTCTGTGGTGTTCCTGTGGATCTATTTATTTCCATTTGGTGGGTAACTGCTGTTCTCAGTCCCCCTGGAATTAGGGGATCACTCTACCAGGGAGCCTGAGATTATAGCTTTATCATTATATAATTATATGTCCAGCTCAAGGTTCTGCAGGCAGTGTCGGTCTACCGAGAATGACTGCCCTGTGATGTGTGTAATGAGCCTGCTGCCAATATTGTGAGTTTCCGGACCGCCTCACTTTTTATGGCGGTGAGCCCGCCATTGAAACTAGCTGTGGTGAGGAAACAAAAGGGGCCCTACAGAGCCCCCTGTTATCTCAGGGCCATGGGATGCATGCAAGGGGGCACATGGTGTGCCCCTCTGTCTGCATGCACCCCCTTTTCTGCAGAGTACATGCCGTGCAGGAACGGGCTCTAGCACCTTCATTGCAGACACCGCCATGGGAATGCCAAAGGATCGCCCGCTGGGCCATGAGATAATTAGAAATCTGGCAGGCGGTGTGGGAGCAGGGCGCCGGCGTGACGGCCAGTTCCTTTGCCGCCAAAACCCTTAATCAGGCCCTTAGATTACTTTGGGAGGGCCCATATCTCCAACACACTGAGTTATATGTCATATTGTTTTTGTATTTTCCCATGTAAGCTGTGTGAAGAGTGCATTCCTGAGGTGAATCTCTGTAATTCACAGAAGCTGTGCACATGATATTGACATGGGGCTGATCTCTGGCAGGGGCAGGAGCACTGAAGGGTGCAGTACATGGAGCCTGTTGGAGCTCAGGAACTAGTGCACACATGGGCAGATTCCTGTAACTCACACGAGGGATGCAAATGATGTAGAACTGCAGTTGATCTTTGGTGCTCCCAGGAGCTGTGTGTCTGCTTCAGTGTTGAAGCAAATCCATGGAGACCAGATGAGCTGTGCAACTGGTGCAAACCCGAGAAAGATACCTGCAGTGGTCTTCTGTCTTCCAATGCCACATATTGTGACATGCCTTAAACCTCTGAATTAAATGTCAATACATTTTAAACTCTCTAAATAATTCTTTAGATTTAACTCAACACTTATACAAAATAGTCAGTCGCTTAACTCATTCATCTGCTTGCTCTCTCATTCCCTCTCTCACACCTGTGGTGAGAGCGACCTATCTCTCAAATACTCAACAACTGAACAAGTTATTAGATAGAAGACTCACTTGCACAATTGAAAACAGTGAGGTCTTGTAAGCCATGAGGGATCGCTACTCGGATATGAGATCTGGAAAATAAGAGAAAGCAAGAAATTACTCATCTGCAAATATAGGTAAACTAACACCACGGAAAAGATGGCTCCATGAGTTCAATGTTCATTGATGACACCAGTGCAAATCTTGGTTACCGCTTTTAGAAACAAAACAGAGTGAAGAGCAATTTTAAGGCGCAAGTAAAGTGGGCAATTGCCCTGGCCCCCACCTCCATGGGGCCCCTGTTGAAGCCATTTCTTTTTTTCATCTTTGTCTCTTTAGGTCATAATTTCTTCCTCTCTCTGACTGCCTCTGACTTGGTCTCTACCCATCCCTAAATCACCACTCTCGACCTTTTTCTCTCCTTTTCGCGACTTCGTCCGCCTCTTGCTTTAACATCTTTCCCTTCTTACATGACCTCACCTCTCTTTATCGCTCTCTATACTTCTCTGCCTATCTCTGCCTTCTTAACTCCACCTATCTCTGCCTACTTTGGCTCTCTTTTTTCCCCTCCCCTATCTTACTACCTCACTTTTCTTATCTTTCTGCATCCCTATCTTGTACCTCATTTCACTCTACCTCACTAATGTCTAAATCACCACCCTTCTCGCTCCTCAATTTCTCCCCTACATACATTCCAGTATTCAGACAAAATATGGAAATTTTAATATCGACCTATAGTAATATTATGTTGGAAATATAATAATACAGAAATATCGTCAGCAAGAATATCATTGACAAAAATATCGCTTTTAAGGTAAGTAATATTGATGTAAAATATATTAAAAGTGTAAATATTGATTTAAAAAATATTTATGTTGTTACTATCGATGTTAAATATATTGTTGTTAAGAATATCAATGTTGTTTAATATAGTTTATAAATTCTTAGTAGTGTCTAAATTTAATTTAATAGCTTTTAAAAATAATTTTTAGTACTGTAGCGGGTCGTGGGATTTATAGGGGTACAGGGTGGCAAGTAAATTAATTATACTTAATTAATAATGAGTTTTTAATTAATATTAATTTTTTAATTGATGATTATTTCCGTTAATTGTATTTTTTTTAAAGTTTAATTTTAGATGCAGGTTGTGAGTTTTGTAGGGATACAGGATGGGAAGTAAATGAATTAATAATTAATTTGTAATTAATATTAAATATTTCATTTATAATTATCTATGTTAATTGTACAATTACTTTGTTATTTTTTTTTTTTTTAAGTTTTATAGACCGCGAACCAGACCCGTGAGGGAATCAGAGCGCTTTACAGGGTTAACGGTGGTATACAAAAGACTTAGGGGCCGATTCCGATTCTGGCCGGAAAACGTACAGACCGACTCAGTACGGGAATATAGTCCGACCGACACGTACCGGCGCCGTCCGACCCGGGTAGTACGATGAAATGCATGTGAATCACGACCGACTTGTACGGAACACAAAACGAACGACCGACCTGGACGGAAACAAGCTATCCGGCTGGGAAACCACGTGAATCGAACCGACCGACACGTACCAGGAATGAACCCGAACGAAACGTACCCGCGAACTCCGACCCGCGCAGTACGATGCAATGCGTGCAAAACCAGACCGACTCGCACGGAGCTCAAGCCGTACGACTGACACGCATACAAAATCCAGCCGAAAAAACACAAAACTCCGCGACCGACTCGTACGCCGCACATGAAACCTAGCTGAAACACAGCGGGAACGAGTCGGAGAAGATCGCACGAGACAACTGCAGCGTCCTACTCGGTCAGAACGTCTCCTACATGCACACAAAAAACAAAGAAAAAAATACAAAAAAAGGGCCAAACAAACAATTACAAAGCCAATAAATACAGAGGGGAAAAAAAAGGAACAAGGACACCCCCCCAACTCCACCTACATAAAGGGCACAAATCCCTACCATGATCCTTTGCAAATTCCACTGACCTGCCAGCACAGAACACCATCAGACAGCAACCACAGACACACTCACAACTCATCCATCACACAAGCCACACACCATTACCACCTCAACAAATAGCACCCTCACACACACACCCAGCAAAACCTACACTCACACACCCTCACTTGCACACACACACACACACACATCAATCACCACCACCACCCATCACCATGCCCCCAAAGAAGAATCATAAGTTCCTAGATAGTGAATTAGAAGTCCTGGTAGAC